>CM055267.1:18442219-18478361 GCA_029237695.1 Conchocele bisecta | reverse complement strand
AGGATGTCCAGTTTAGAGAGGTTACACTGTACAATGATTTTATAAAGAGGTTGTCCGGTGTAGAGAGTTTCCAGTTTACAATTATTTGTCATATATGTTGTCCGGTTTAGAGAGGTTCCACCGGACAATTATTTCCTCATAGAGGTTGTCCGGTTTAGAGAGGTCCCGCTGTGCGATAATTTCCTGATAAACGTTGTCCAATTTAGAGAGAGAGCAATGTGCACTGATACCTCATGGCCCGGTTTAAAGAGGGACCACTGTCCGGATGAGTCCGATGTATCCGGTTATGGTATCCGGTTTAGAGAGGGACCACTGTCCGATGATTTTCCTGGTTAGGGTGTCAGGTTTAGAGAGGGACCACTGTGCGAGGATTTTCCTGGTTATGGTATCCGGTTTAGAGAGGGACCACTGTGCGATGATTTTCCTGGTTAGGGTATCCGGTTTAGAGAGGGACCACTGTGCGAGGATTTTCCTTGTTAGGGTGTCCGGTTTAGAGAGGGACCACTGTCCGAGGATTTTCCTGGTTAGGGTATCCGGTTTAGAGAGGGACCACTTTCCGATGATTTTCCTGGTTAGGGTGTCCGTTTTAGAGAGGGTCCACTGTCCGATGATTTTCCTGGTTAGGGTGTCCGGTTTAGAGAGGGACCACTGTGCGAGGATTTTCCTGGTTAGGGTGTCCGGTTTAGAGAGGGACCACTGTGCGATGATTTTCCTGGTTATGGTGTCCGGTTTAGAGAGGGTCCACTGTACGATGATTTTCCTGGTTAGGGTGTCCGGTTTAGAGAGGATCCACTGTACGATGATTTCATCATAAAAGCTGTCCGGTTTACGGTGATTTCCTTTAGAGCGTGTTCGGTTTAGTATAACTTTATTATGTTACATGGAGCAATGGTTGCGGTATAAAAAGATGGCTAACATATGAAAAGTTCGTCAGCTATGTCGCCATAACTGACTACTGTCTGTTCCACGTTTTTCTGCCGACGAAATTTTGCCTATTAAACATATTAAATCTAAAAAATATTTAAATGTAATTAGTTTTTTCCCAATAACAAAAAAAGTCAATCTCCCCAACAATGTTGTTTGATGAAATTCCATCAAATATTGATTTTATTGCCAAAAACGATTTTCCTATGGAATTAACGTGGGGGAAAAGAGGTGGTATAAAGAGGGGGAGGAGTTAAAAAACGAAATAATTTGGAAATTTACTCCGAAACCTGGTTAGATAGCTTGGAAATGATGTAACTAAGAAAATAAAAGTTCGATTTTGAAAATTGGTCCTCAAAGAAAAGAAATATTAAAAGAATCTATGTTAGCCCCCAAGTTAAATTCCCTTAGGAAAATAGGTTTTTCACAATGTAATCAATAGTTTTACGGAATTTTAAAATAAAAAAAAGAAAAAGAAAAAGAGAGTGACTTTTTTGGTCATTGATGAAAAAAAAGTGCTAATAATTAAATATGTTTTTAAGATTTAATAATGTTTAATGGCCAAAATATCGTCGGCAGTAAAACGTGGAACAGACAGTAAGTATGTCACAAGTATGAAAGAAAAATAAAAGGAGTAAGAAAATAGGAGACATACTGACTTATGCATCTGTAAAACAAATATATTTTTTTTATAAAATACAACATTGTCGCCTTCTACATAAATGTAAGTGTATTCGCAGACGTTATTTGTAAATGAGTGTTACATAATATATCACATAATTTGTCAAGAGGACTTAAAGGTACATGCCCACTCAGTAAGCACAAAATGACATCACATGAGATATTATCTGGCAAAATAAACACACATTCACCATTACCCCCACGTATTGATTGGCATTAGTATACATTTTATATCAGATTCAAATGTTTATACTGATATCAGGGGCGACGACAGTGTTTCCTTAAATTGTTAACGGACATTACTATTTAGTATCTGTATTTATTTGTTGATGTGCAATGATAATACTTTATAATCTATCGAAAATATTATTATATCAGGTGACACATTTAATTAGTATAAATAATTAAAACATAGCATGCCTCATTTGCATATGAAAATAGCCTGATACCACTGCGCGTCATTATCAGTAAAATACATATTACTAATTGATTATATATGTATAGCGGGCACTGGTAATTTTTTTAGAACTGGTGGAATAGTGACACAATTATCCACTTATTTAATTCCCATAAAGAACAGTTTGTGCCTACTGAGGGGACATGTACCTTTATAGTCCAGGCATATTAGAATTTGGCAAGGAAATTTTCGTTAACGAAGCTAATTTTTTCGGAATAAATTCCAGAAAAACTACGGAAACAAAAAAAGACCCGGGTTTTCAGCCGGTTTCTTCCTCAAAATTGCCGCCAAAATGGTCGCCAAAACTACTGAGTGTAACAGATGACCTCCAACTAGCACGAACACGGCATCTTCAGGAATCGTCTTTTGGCCGACAACCAAGGACTTCAACATTGTTCCCAGTGCATTCTTTGCTGGTTTTCGCATCTGACCATCTAAGAAGAGCGATGGGGGTTGTGGAGCCAACTCATACTGTAGAAACGTATCAAGCTCCGAACTTGTGTTGAGAATGCATGTTATCCGATTGAAAAGCATATCCGGATTTACTACGACATCGTCACCAAGCACATTTACGGTGTTTCTCATGGCAGCTAGTGATTTCACATTATCCTTGCGACGTAGAGTGACGTCGGCGAATGTCTTTCCTGTCATGTTCGCCATCGCCTGCTGACCTATCTGGACAGCGGAGTCGCAGTTAACTGTCGCGTCAGCTACAATCCCAGTGGAAACGTTCATCAATACGTTCGAATCTCGATCAGCAAAGGGCGGATGAGCTTCCATCCATTCAGTAAAGCTACATAGATCCGCGGTGTTCTTCATCTTGGTTGGACGGCCGTAGATCTGTGTGCTGTTCTGACGATTCCCGTTTTGCCACTTAGTGAACTTCTCCAGTGCATCATCAATTGGCGCACACATGGGAGAGTGCGTGTACCAATTTTGTCAATGTACAATCGTCATTCCGCGACTCGTGGCATGCCCAGATGGTCTTGAGTGGTCGCATAAGGATTTGCTCAATCGTTTGATCTGTAAACTCGCCATTCCAAAACTAAACCCTTCTCTGTGTATGTTGTACTTATCCGATGACATTAGGTTATGAGCTTCGCCATTTGCTTGGACATACTGTTAGCTGATTAGCAATATGCCGATGTTCACGCTGGCATGGAAATGTGGCAGCATCCGTCGAATACAGTATTAGATGGAGTAGCCAGTCACCTGTCCTCTCGGTCCGTATGAACATACGAATGATCGATACCTGTTGATGGTACTGAATCCAAAGTTTGCCTGTTCAATTTCTGCTAGATGCAGTGTCACACAGTTCTGAAATCCTGTCAGCAATTTGTTGCACAGACTGTTCATCAACAACCTTATCGTGATCATGGTTACTGTGAAGCAGTGATGCATACAAAGTCCTTATGCGTTCGCTATCAACATCTTCTGGGAAGCCGTCTGTCGTCAACAACACGCGTGTGAGTGCAGCCTGTGTTAGGAAGTTAGCGCGCAATGCGCGCGAGTATGCGTGTCAGCTCAACATGTGTACAATTGAGCCCTTCGCATAAACGGTTTCCCACAGCTCTTCAATGCCACTGCCGGACATAATGTTACCTATTGAACCCATGTATGACATTAGCATGTGAAAGCCACCAAGGCGAACGAATATTTTCTCCAGATCGGTTGATGCTGACACAATCTCTGTTGCCTTACTGTAAAGTGGTTGATCAAATGTTATGGGACATGTACGTATGCCATGCTTTTCACATTCCTGTTGGGTAAAGTACATGGCGGTATAGATGGTACTAGGTTTCGTGGGATCCATATTAATGAAAGGTAGAACTTCAATTATACTACTTTCAAATGTACCACCACTCATTGTTACTTCCATGTAACCGCTCCAGGATGGCCGTGGTTTTACGTCGGTAATAATTCCGGCAAACCCGAGAGAGTCTAGAGTTATGGCTTCTCTCAACGTCTGGGGTTCAACTGTTGATGACATGAGCTCTGTAACGATAACTGACTTAAGCCCTGGAACTGTTGGTTCACTGTATGATTGTATTCCTATCTTTCCAAAACCACCAACGATTTCAGCAGCTGGAATGTTCAGTGTGCGCTCTACATGTGTCGTGTCCCTTGTCCTGCCAGATGGTGTCATACAGGTAATTCCGCCCATACTATGAAATGTGTTATGTCCATCAATTGTGTGCACGTTGAAGTCAGCAATATCAAAGACAAACTGAGCAAAACCATTCAGGTCATATGCAGGCTCACTGCTAGACATCATGGCATACTCGTATCTCTGTACTTCACGATAGCTACCACAATAGTTCAAGCTGTGCAGTACGTCAATAAGTTCACGGGATGCATATTTACGATGGATGTAAACGGCTATCGCAAGGAGCAATGGTGACACGAATGATCGTGGACGACATGATGCGATGATAGCGTGTGCGATGGAACTGCACCTCCTATTAACAAGCCTGTCTTTGGGTTTCAAAACGCCTTCCAGAGAAAGCATTTCAAGGAACTTGGTATTAGCTCATTCCCATCCTCGACAAGTTGTGGTGTAGAATACGTGTCGCAGTCGTACTGTGTTAATCGACTGTCATCTCGTATTATGGAAGCTGCCATTTCAACTATTCGTAGCCGTTCAGCTGTCTAATCACTGGCTTTCTCAGTGTATCAGGTGTCCTGAATAATTGTGTGGGTCGCATCCTTAAAAGACACAACATTGTATTTGCCTTTAATACTAGTGATTGTGATGTGTGATCCATAGTGTTTAGAAAGTGTTTTATCGTATAACCTTCTTTTCCATCAAGAAGTGTGTTCATGCGATCACTCAGTTCAGAAAGTGAATACTGACACTCGTCACTTTCATCCAAAAACTGACAGAGTTTATCGAAAGCTGCATATTTGTCTTGATCTTCATTGTTTCTGTTAGAAGATCCAGCTTTTCACTTTCTAGTGTCTACCGGGTGTTAGGAACCTCTGGTAACAGTCTCTGTGATACTTTCCCTCAGCTGCGCAGAAAGCGTGTATAATAGAGAGCCGGTCTAGTACAGAAGCACCACACGCATCATTGCGCTCAGTTGCGCATTGTTTAACGCTGAATTCAAGTGTACCAACTTCAGTTGTAGATTTTCTTCGATGCATTGGTTCCTTTGTGTTTACAGCGATTACTTTACCACAAAGCATACAGTCTTGCTTGATATCGAATTCAAGTTGTGTGGAACACAGCTTTATCTTGTTCCCAGAATCGCATGTGGAATGTTCTTCCCTTTTTCGTTTGTATGCCGCATTCAGTGTCGGCCGTGTGTACTGTTTTAGACACGTCGTGTGTATATACAGGGGCGACAATATCTTCATTTTCTCCGCCATTCCATCATTACGCTCAGCACTGGCCGATAACAATGATTGAAGACCTTTAGAGGCGATTCTTGAAACGTCACTGGACCGGACCTGGATATCTGCGTTGCATATGATGCACTGGTTCGCCATTGCTCTGAAAACAATTTACAAAATGCCATGTATATTGCAATTAGTTTAGTCAGTGATCACCAACTATTTGTGTACATACATTCCACAGTGTGTAATACGATGTAACTTACGATGGGCAGAATGTGTGTATTCATGACCGAAATCAAGGTCATGATACAGACGGGTATATTAATGGTAAATCAGGACGCTGGTTCGAACACGGGTCAGTGTATTTTTATTTGGTTATAAAAAATTGAATTAATTATATATCGAATGATACTTGTATATAGTGCAAATAAATGGAATGTCGTTTATGCAAAACATGTCGCGGTATGGAGAGTATGGACAAGTGGTAATTAAAATGGTATATATTTTAATGAGCTCGATGATCGAGGTAGTAGTACGTGTCGGCGTCAATATCATGTAACATTTTACCGTAATTTGTTTAATTCTTTTCATTTATATAACCGTGCAAATACCCCCAAGAAAATGATAACATATTTCTTTTGCGCAGTCGATATCCAAGAAATACACATATGCATGTATCGTATGCAGGAGAAACGATATGGGGCGGTCTGAGGTCAAGTCTTACCATTTAATAGAGAGGAATTGGGACCTATGTTTTTATTTAGAAATGCCCCGCTTAGATAAGAGCACACGCCTTGTGGTTGTTGTTACTGTTTACATATATTGGCCTTCAGGGTATCCACACGATTCGTCATCGATTGATGTAGATACAATTACGGCACTAGTCACTTCACTCGGAAGTTGTAACGATAAGTTATGTATTTGTATTAGTAACAAAATGTACATATACATACCTTCAAACAAGTTTGTATTACCACGTCATACATGTTTATGTTACCTTACTTAGTTGACTGTCCGTATTTATGGCATTCTTTGTGGTCACGGTGCTGTCATTTTTGTAGCTACATGTATCTAGGCAGATATTGTGGTAGTCATCTTGACCGTCGTATTCATGACAATCTTGGAAATTGCAAGCCAGAAACTCGCGCCCTATGACATGCTATAAAGTTCATGAAAGGAACATGTTTTCAATGTGAGCCATACGGGCGACCCTACCGATGGCCATCTAGGAGGCGATATTTACACAAGCAATTCGCCAAAAACACGACCAATGTGTGACACGTTGCATATAATATTATTTTATAATTTTCCAAGCCAGAAAATAAACGCGTTATAATTATTCAATACTTTTACAAAAAAATATGTCGGACAACTATAACATATACTACATCCGGAAATGTAGTATTTTAGATTTTTCCGCAACTAAATAAACATTTGTTTAATATATAACTATAATAAAGACGATTTGGCGGCTATATTTAGCGGCCATCTTCGAAGCACCATTCAGAAGCTCGGGGATTTTTTTTGTATTATTCAGTATATTTTTCTTGAATTTCTTTTAAAAAATTAGCTTGTTAACGAAAATTTCTTTACTTTGAAAAAAATATCTATAATTATTGGACTTTAATGCACCAAACTGTACATCAAATGAACGCGCTGATGTCAAGAGTTAATCTCAAATCGTCGTAAAAATTTCATAATGTTAAAAAATGTATGTCATCTTCAACAGACCGCGACTGACAATATCTGCATGTCCTATCGTTTCAAGGAGCTTCATTACTTATGAGGGACGCAGGGGACGTATAATTCTTTTTTTTTATTAATTCGTTCCCACGAAATAACAATTCGTTCCCTCTATTTAGCAATTCGTTCCCACAAATTAACAATTCATTCCCAGAAAAAGGAATTGCTATATCGTAGGAACGAATTGTTAATTCGAGGGAACGAATCGTTAAATTGAGGGAACGGAACTCCGTAATATTGAGAAGACTGAAGCCGAGCTTCTGACGACACATTCTGATCACGAGGGTGGAATAACCTTGGCCATTTCAGTTGATAGTTTACAAAATATTATCAAATTAGCGTTCAATTTCGTCACTATAGAGCGCTGGCGACGCCAAAATGTACGTCGTACGTTGCTGACGTCATAAAAATTAAAACTACGTCATGACGCTATGATGTGATAATAAATACGTCATCAACACATTTAGAATTACAATAAACATCAAATACGAATTAATAAAACAACAAATTCTATATACGTTCCCTGTGGGGCTCCGTACAATTTCCACTATCTCGGGTGAGATAAACACAAATAGAGATGTAAGAAAGGGTATGACGGTTAGTACGGTTAGAGTGTGACACGGACGGCGCTGTTTGGTACAAATGGAAGACTGGAACCCAGGACTCAGTAAATGGCCTATTTGAAAAGGTTACTCCCTCCACCAATTTCTGTTAGATTATAGTCTATTCTAATATGCTGTATATAATGTATTATGTACGGAAACGATTTTCAAATGAGCCATTTACGGGGTCCTATAGGCCCGAGTCGTCCACATGACTTTGTGTATTCTGGTATTGCATATGGATATTTGTGGCTGTCACCGGAAAATTGTGACTTATGGGATTTGTGACCAGTGTAGCTCCTAATCAAATAGCACACTCATGAAGCCTGATAACGATCTATATTGCGTGTTAGAAACATGACGGGTATTTCATTAATGCAATAGCGAACGGTGCAGATTAGGATCAGACTGTGCGGATGCACAGGCTGATCTGAATGTACACTGGTCGCAAAACCTACAATACGTGTGTATTGCTATACAACACCCATAAACCCCAATTCTCCAGTTACAGCCGCATTGTACAAATATCATATTACACAATATTGGTTTATGTTTCCAAACATGGAACCAACAAGGGCTAATATTTTGAACATGCGCATTCATAATGGCTGCGACACCTCCTGCACCCCACCTCCATCAGCTCACTGTCCACACGAGCGTGTTTATCTAAGGTTTGAATGCATTCCGTTGCTCACGAACGGGCGCGCCATTATCCCAGATTAGAAAGACGGATAGACGGACAGCGGGATAGGACAAGCCGTGTGTATTGCTATACAACACCCATAAACCCCAATTCTCCAGTTACAGCCGCATTGTACAAATATCAATTACACAATATTGGTTTATGTTTCCAAACATGGAGCCAACAAGGGCTATTTCTTTGAACTTTGGACAGACGGACAGCGGGATAGGTGGACCAGTTATTGTGTTAAGAAATATAATCCAGTTAAGCATGCGACTTACCTAATGATGCAATTCCACTGTCGGACTGACCTGCAGTGTATAAGGGATATACTTCTATCAATTGATATATAATATACGAATATACGTCACAAGGTGACACAAAAGGTCAGCAAATGGATTTGAAACTACCTCACATGACGAAAATGTTCCGAATAACAATGTGTTTGTTTGTTTGTATATTAGTGTGTAACGGCCTATCAACAGCTAAGGTCATGTAAGGCCGGGAAAACCGGTTCAATCCGTATATAACCTGCTGCATTGGGGGGGGGGGGGGTGGGGGGTGGGGGGTGGGGGGGGGGGGGGAATCCCAAAATCAGAACGGAATATTTACATCGAGAAGTTTGCGTTAAATTTTGTCAAAATTTGCGTTAAAATTATCAAATACCTACTATCTCTGTAGCCGTAAGTCGGATTTGCTTGAAACTGTGTATGCTTATTGTTCATCATCCACATATTTAAAGGACTTAGAAGTTTGCGTTAAAGTTTCTGTCAAAATTTGCGTAAAAGTTTTCACATACCTACTATCTCTGTAACCGTAAGTCAGATTTGCTTGAAACTTCGAATGCTTATTGGGCATCATCCATATAATCATAAAGTGTCCCACTCATGCGGCCCTTGTGTCCCAAGGTGAAGGCAAAATGACTTAGAAGTTTGCGTTATTATCAAATCTGCGTTAAAGTTTTTACATAATCTTATATCTTCACAATTGTGACTCCAATTTACTTCCAACTTCCAATACTTTTCATCATCCATATTTTCATTCCATATGTGGTCCACATGCCGAAGGTCAATGTCAAATAACTTTGAAATTTGCGTTAAAGTTTTTACATACCTTATATCTCCACAACACTTACTCCGATTTAATTCCAACATCCAAAACTTCTTATTCATCATCCATATTTTCATTCTATTTTCATTCTATAGCCTGCCCATGTGATCCACATGCCCAAGGTCAAGGTCAAATGACTTTCACATTTCTTTTCAGTTTTTACGTACCTTATATCTCCACAACACTTACTCTGATTTACTTCAAACTTCAAATAATTATTTATTATCATCAATATTTTCATTCTATAGCCCACCCATGCGGCCCACATGCCTAAGATCAAGGTCAAATTTGCGTTAAAACTTTTACATATCTCCTCAACCCTTAATTCAAACTTCAAATAAATACACTCTGAGACCATCAAATGCCTCGGCGGGCTCGACATGCGGGCCGCAGCTATCTGGTTATTTATAGTGTATGCAAATATTTATGGGATATAATTAGCATATTCCCTGAAAATTTTGTCAACTTTTGACACCATTTACGGAAAATATTGTAAATTTTGTAAACGTATTTCATGAAATTACACAGATGTCCGAAGGTACAAAATCACATGGAGTGTCTCATATGTAGTAAATACGGCCACATAGATCACAACAAGTCACGTTCTTTGTGATATCAAGTTTATCAGGCACGGCTAGGCAATGCTGGATACAAATGATATCATCAGACACCAGACTTGTTATTCTATTTATCATATATACTAGTCATTGGTCAGATATATAGAGAATAGTAGGTTAGTGCCGTGAATGGGAACAAATATCTGGCTCGGCTTAGGAAACTGGATGGGCGAGGCTCTGCCGAGCCTATCGGGTTTCCGTGCCGAGCCAGATATTTTTTCCCATGCACGACACTAACCTACTATTCTATTTATCCCGTCAACATTCTAAAACAGCATTTAAATCAACTTAATTTAGTTAATTCAAACACTCATTGGCGCACAGAACATAGTTCGATAAAGTATGGTTGTAAAATCCGTTAATCAACAGTCATGACAGTAAATTGATCAATAATTGTTTTAGACTTTATGAACTTTAGAAAGTCTTTACACATCGAAATATTTCACGAATAATCTTAAAATGTTACGATTTTGTTTCTGTTCTTTTCACCGTTCATGGAAATGAAAAAAACAACAAGATGGCAGCTTTACGATTTAATCCTATTTATAATGGCAACCATCCATCCAGAATTAACCATTCAAACGTGTACTTCAGGCAGGTTCAACAGCTAAATGTTATGTTGATACTTTATATTTTGTCACCGACAATGTGAAATTACAGTTTCTTTTCAACGAAATACACTCTCAAAATTAACCAGACCCATCCATTTCCATTTGGGGCAGATTCTGCAACGATTGCGATCTGTCCAGAATAAAAAATCAACAACACAAACACCATTTTGTTTCGTTTATTTCCTTACCTGACTGGAATCACTGGGAGCAGCCATATTTATTTTAAATGACGTAGTAGACTTATTGACGTAAATATAAGTATGACGTCAGTCATGTCTGAATGACGCACGGAATGGGTAGAGAGCAAATGCAATTGGAAATTGAGGATCGTAATGGAAATTGATTTGACATTCAGAAAATGGTATGCACTTAATTTTATTTTCTGGCGATATCGTTTTTATTTGCCAAATTTGACCCTCACACTGTAAACAGTTCCATTTCCATCAGACTATTCAGTCAACTCAAGAAGTACAGTCGAACTTCGATGGGTCGAACAGCCTGCGGGGTTAAGTTCTAGTTCGACCCATCCGTTGTTCGACCCATCGGGATTTTCTATTGTAACCATTTCAGATCTACGAGTTGGTCAGTGTACTAAGTGAAACAAGTCGTCATTACGACGCGTTGTTTCATATAAATGCGCTTACATTTGCATTTACGGTTGATTGTCACAGTCGTTTATTAACAGAAACAGGCTTTAATAAAATAAAGAAAGCGGCAAACTCATGTGTGTTTTTATTTACATAGCCATTATACAGCAATAGAACATGAGAACAACAGAAAATGATTACGAAATACAATTGTCGGACTTGATTGCCCCGTCCGATACGATCATGCCCACTCGCCCCATCACTACTTCGGACCCGGAACCACATTCACTGCATATCATAATTTACTATCACATGGAACCCAGTACAAGTTATACATGAAAGTTATACACGTCCGGTATTGAAGAAGTCTGTTATTCTCGCGATCTCCCGCTTTCGATTTGTGGCCTTTCTCCACTTCCATGATAGCCTGGTATTTTTCTTCAATTGTCTTAGTAGTCAATTTACGTTTCACGCCAGATTTCCCCGTAGCCGATCCAGATAGCACAGTGTCGCTAACCGATCCGAATATCCCCCCGGCAGAACCGGGTCCTTCCTCGGATTGCTCGGTCGTAACTAGTGCATTTGTGGTAGACATTATTACGAGTCTGATGATCTGTAAAATATGTTTTGCTTATATGGCGAATAAATCGGATGACACATCACACTCATTACTGATCATAGTAAATACAGTTCATGTTGATTTACAACTTAAAAGGCCAGATGCTTGGGTCATTAATTAAAACTGAGCGCTATTTAATTAAATTACAACTTTAATTAACTAATAACTTTGTCGACATTGGTCAATACAATGCATAATTACCACGTATGCTGGTCACGACTGCCGTTATTGTATACGCTCAAATGACCACTTGAGATTTGTTTGACAACCGGTTAACAATAGGTGTGAAAGTCAATCAACTAGTCTGGAGACAATCGTCTGACATGTTCGAGTTTTTGTGGTGTTTATAGTGGATTTATACACGACCGGGCGTGACAGCGATTCGAGGCATTGAGGGTTGTTCGACTTTCACAAGTTCGACCTATACCGGGTATTTATATAGGAATTCTGCCGGGACCTAAAGGCTAGTTCGAGGCAAGCATGGCTGACGAGTTTACCAGGGTTCGACCCATCGAAGTTCAACTGTATACTGGGGAAAGTAGTCACCAACACGAATGACGAGTATGAATTGTGATTAGGTCGTATTGACAGGATATCAAATATGTTTCACGGCATTTTGTTTCACGGCACATAGGCACTGTGTTGACGAGATAAAAACGTGTTTTCGTTAAAAAGGTGGACCTGTTTCTTTACGTTATATTGCTTCATTACACAGACGTCATTCGGTAACGTAAAATGACGCCGTTCGACCAATCAAATGTCCGTTTTCAATTCGTTGTAGCCCAAATATTCGACATTATGTTATCAGTCAGTACGTATTTGGCCAATACAGCGTTCGTTACCTAACTACACATGGCATGTTTCCTCCCTTCACATGCAGAGCTTAAGTTTGAATCTGAACTCATAGTGCCTGCCAGGCCTTGATAAATGTTCCTGTGACTGGAAAAATGGGACTTATAGCATACGTGGTGTATTTACACGTAGCTTCTGATCGTCCTTCACACGCAGGTGAGCTGTTAAGTACCTGTAATGTTTGAGAGAATCAGGACATGTGTTTCACTCGCTGAGTAACGATCCAGTGCAGATCCTGATCAGACTGCGCGGATGTGCAGGCTGATCTGGATATACACTGGTCGCAAAAACGAGAGACCCCATTTCTCAAGTCACGACACAGGTTGAAGCACATGCATTCAGCGTGTGTCGGCTTTCATTGGTATAACTCTGTATACAGGAACAAGGCTTCTAACTTTGGTTGGACACGACCTCGTATCATAACAAAATAACTTGTTTAAACTTGTAATTTTCTATGCATTTTATGTATTTCTGCAGGATATCGGTAATTCTGAAATGATCATAGGAACGTGTCACTACACTATTGCCGTTAAAGACTTAAACACATTATTTCATGTATTATGATACGAGGTTGTGTCCGACCTAGGAAAAGGAGCTGTAATTCGATATTATTTGCATAAATAAGTTCTAACTATGTTATTTTTAGCAAGATAACAATAATTCTCAAATTAACATGTGCACTTTCCGCCAATATATTCACATTAACGTTAATACAATCGCGGAATGTGTTATGATACGAGGTCCTATCCGACCAAAGTTAGAAGCCTTGCTCATATATATATACCGATTAGCCGAACACGCCGAATGCCTGTGGGTGTGTTCTAACAGGGAGTAAGCTTTGTTTAATCTTATTTTTTTCCCACTTGTTGATACCTTTACGTATATTTAATGTACATGTATTTATAGACCTTGGTCAGTTACTTCAACCTGTGGTCACGGACACAAATAACGATGACTTACATGTCCGCCCCGGCTGTGGTCTGAGATCGGCGTAAATGGCAAGTTGAGCATCCTTACAATTAACAGACTGCGCATTGACTGTTTTACTCAAGTTTTCCAGTGAACCGTCCACTTTCTTCAACGTATCAAGAACTATATCTTGTTGTTCAGTAGTGACCATTGCACTCTTGAGTATAATATCCCGCTTTTGCCGATTCATATCGCCGACACCACGTTCAATATATGTGATGCAGCCTTCTACCACTTCCCTAAACGTGCTTAATGCGCCAAGATACTTGTCCATGTCTTCCATGATTGTCTGTATTCAATCAGGGACAGGTATGTTCGCCTGTCTAATAATGTGTCACATATGTCCAGATGTATATGTCTGCCGTTGAAGACTGTGGGGCAACTTTGTTTCACTCGCTTAACATTTCACTCGCTTAACCAATTTCAAACTAGCCTTCTCAACTACTTACACATACGATATATTTTAAAAATATTGAAGTTTACATATATTATGACACGCACTATGTTTATACTACGGCTGATTGGTCGAGCCGCACCAACAGGGAAGTATAGTTGGGTGCACAGGTTTTGCTGGGAATCCGAATCGGTGGGCGTCTTAGTCGGTGGCGTCTTAGTCGGTGGGCGTCTTACACCAGCACATCTTCGGATCATTGTGGTTGGGTGTAGTCGGCGTGTTTCGGTATAACACTATATATATGAACAAGGCCTCTACATGGGGCAATGGTTGAATGTTTATTCTTCTAGAAAGTTTCTCAGATGATGTTTCTGATATAAAGAACATTGTGTACCGACTGAGTGGGCATGCACCTCTAATTCCTATAAAGAACATGTTGTGCCTACTGGGTGGGCATGTACCTTTAAATGTACGCAGTTTACATAGCACATGTATATTGTATTTTTTTTTTCCGCTGACCTTAAAGAGGAAGTAAATAGAAACAAAACATTAAAATATATTTTATAAACTGATGGACAAATGACAATGGAAACCACATGCAAAAGACAGCGAAATATTGTAATGCGATCTATATTTTCATAACAAACAAAGCAATATGTTTAAACAGTTTTTGTCGAGCCCGCTTGCGGAAAGCGAGACATAGTGATCAGTATGACGTGCGTGCGTGCGTCCGTGTGTCCGTCCTCCGTCAGTCCGTCCGTCCGTCCTGATATAATAATATAAAGTATTATCATTGCACATCAAAATATAAATACAGATAATAAATAGTTATATTCGTTAAAAAAAGGAAACACGGTTGTCGCCCCTTATATCAGTATTTTCTTTTTTTCCTTATATTTAAGGGTGGGAAATGGCTCGAAGACCTTCCATACCCGGTTATATCAGTATGCACATTTACATCTGATATAAAATGTATACTAATGCCAATCCAGACGTGGGGGGTAATGGTGAATGTGTGTTTATTTTGCCAGATAATAACTCATGTGATGTCTCTGATATAAAGAACATGTTATGCCTACTGAGTGGGCATGTACCTTTAAGTCCGACAAATTATGTGATATATTATGTAACACTCATTTACAAATAACGTTGGCAAATACACTTACACTTACATGTGTGTGCAGAAGGCGACAATTTTGTATTACATAAACAAAATATATTTGTTTTACAGATACATAAGTCAGTATGTCTCCTATTTTCTTACTCCTTTTATTTTGATTTCATACTTGTGACATACTTACTAGTACGGGGGCAAGCACCCATAAAATGAATTCTGTTCAACCCGAGAGAGCAAAAGCAACGACTACTTTAAATCAATGCATAATATCATCCTGAACACTAATCCGGTGTCGGTCAATCAAATCAGGTGGGGCAAGGTCATTTGTTTGGTCATTAAGTGCACATGGGTCAAATGAGTGCAAATCTCACTTTATTTGGATAATACAATATGTACTTGCATAACATTACAGAACAATCCGATAAAGTATGTTTTATTGGTGATTATTGTTTTATGTGGCATATTCAAATGCAATTCGGTTCTTTAATCGGAGCGTCTCTATCGTAGAGTATCAAAATATTCAAGATGGCCTCCAAGCATCAATATTTAGCCTGAAATGTGTACTTATTTGATGAATGAAAACAAATGGGCACTTGTATCTTGATAGGACGGATGCATAAAACGCTTTGGATACCATGCATTCATTTTAAACATAGATGGAGGCTATCATATCCATATGAATCCAAGATGGACGCCAAATCTTCATCAAGATCAGGCAGCATTATATACAATGTGGTGGACCATATATTGGTACTAAGCTAGATATGAACATATTAGTTTGATTTTCATCTGAGATACGATATTAAAAATATACATCAATATTTATGCTCGTCTTAAAGACAGTGTTTAATTCCAAATGGCCGCCATGTTTTCCAAAAACTCGAAAGTTATTGAATAAAATGTCTACTTTTGCTTTAATTATGTATACTACTGCGGTTAAATCAGTAAGTTGGACACACTAGATTTTGATGTCATTTGTAATTGTGTTTATTAAAAATGGTCGCCTCATTTAGGCTATTTTAATATAGTGTTGTACTGGAGTAGTAGTGTATAGGGAGTCAGTTCGTTACCGCGAAGTGTGGGGAAAGAATTGAAAGCAGTGGGTAGTCCCATAGGTACCAAAAATATTAAAATTTCCTGTTAATTTAAAGCGAAATAAATACAACACACAGTAAAAAAATAAAATGTCATACTGTAGTATAAGGGAATGGCGGTTCTGGACCACTTTTAATATTCCCTCATATAAAGTGCGTGAGCCCTTGTTAGTCATTAGGTATATACGTAGCTGGAATCGCGTTATCGTTATAAGCGGTCTATGGTGTTAGTATTTTTCATAACCAGTTTATAACGTACACCTACAGGGTCCTTATTTTAACCTAGGTGGGTACGCATGGAAAATTATTTGAATAGTTATCAATTGGGAGGTATACGCATGTGTTTGGTGCAGGTAGTTGAAACCTCATCCATTTGGGGACCAGTGTTAGGTAGCTGATCATCAGGGTCCATGGGACCATGTTAGTAGCTGAAAACATCATCCATTTGGGGACCAGTGTTAGGTAGCTGAAAACATCATCCATTTCGGGGCACGTCAAGGTCAATGCCGGTTCTGGCTCAAAACCCTAACCAATGACATTAGTTTGGTTTAATGCTCTCTAAACGTGTCAGTTCGTTACCGCGAAGTGTGGGGGGGAAAACAGTGGGTAGCCCCATAGGTACCTTTCCTGATTAATTTAAGCGAAATAAATAAATTTCAACCCACAGTAAAATAAAAATAAAAATGTCATACAAAATGTTGCAGCGGTTTCGGCTACCCAACGAGCAGCGACAAAAAATATACAAATAATTTTTTTCCAAAATGGCTACTGCATGTAGAACGGGTCGCGACTGCCAGAGTGCTGGTGTACGGAGTCGCTAGTTTCGTTTTTCCCATTCGGCGTACCGGACTGTTTTGCGTCGGAGTGCATCGAACTGGGTGTCGGAATCTGGTTTGCTCTTCCAGAGTCTACAGGTCTCTAGAGTCACGAATGGGAACAGTGGTCTGCATACCACGTACGCCACAAAAAAACAAACCACCACTTTGCATTCTCTACGGTTCTCCAGATGTCGTGCACCTCCAGCTCGTCTTTCTTCGGACACTCGGAATCGGTCGTGCGGGCATCGTTGAAAATTGCGTCCAACAGTCTGCGTTCCAGCGCGTCCAACCGGTTCTCCAAACGTCTCTCCATGTCGGACAGGTGCGTCGACTCTTCGAACGAGCTTACGTTTCGTATATCTTCTAGTAGATCCGTGGGGAACTTGGTGGGAGGGCCAGGGGTGGTTACCCTGTGTACTACGGGGGTGGGGTTTTCTAAATTTATTTCAAATTTGGTTTCTTCGGGGTTTGTACTACGTTCCGCATCGACGGCGTCCCATATTCTTCGAAGGCGAGTGGTACCGATTCCAAATTTCTTCTTCGTATTGTCTGCAGACTCTATACCCCGAAGATTACGGATATCTTCTATATCTTGTTCGGACAAATTTTGCTTTGGTGGCATATTTTTTTGTAGGCACATATAAATATATTTTGCCCAATGTTCAACATGATTTGCCTAAGTAAAACCAGGCATACTAGCACCACAATTAGGCATACCAGAACCACAAACTAGCATAAACTCGTTACCAGCCTAGGCATACCAGCACACACCTAGGCATACCAGCACAACACCTAGGCATACCGCACACACCTAGGCATAACTAGCACCACGCCTAGTCATACCAGCACCACACCTAGGCATACCAGCACCACACCTAGGCATACCAGCACCACGACTAGGTATACTAGCACCACACCTAGGCATACCGAATGGGGAAAAACGTGCCTAGCGACCCTTTCTACATGGAGTATCCCTTTGGAAAAAAGTAGCCGAAATCGCACTAGCCCCTACGAAATATGCGCCTTTTAATGGATTAAAAAAAGGTAGTTGAAAACCCTTGCAAAATCGTGGCCGAATGTTAGCATTGTTCAGTAATTGTTAAGCATTACTCAGTAAGAGTTAATAATTTTTAGTATTAAATAATGAAATATGTGTATTTATAATAATAAAATATGTCTACGTGTGGTGAAGAAATAAAATAATTCTCATAGAAAATAGATAAACCTGTTTGTAGTGATAATTCTAAAGAATTAATTAATGAAGAGAAAATAGATAAAACCACATGTAGTGATAATTTTGAAAAAATTAATAATAGTTTCCGCACGCCGTATGGATTGAGGAAAAAAGGAATTAAATATTATGATCCCCATGAGGGTGTTCACCCGGATCTGTTCGTATGTGTAATTTGATAGAGACCTATTTAGAAGAGGGGTAGATGTAGTAAGTGCACAAGCGTTAGTTGATAACCCACATGTGTTTGGATAGATCACCATTCAATCAAAAACCTGTCTATTATAGAAAGCACTACCAAGGTTTTTCGGCTACCTTTTTTTAAGAAAAATTAATCTGTAGCTGCACCCCCGGTTTCTACATTGAAAAAACAAAATATGCGCTTTCTTCAATATGTATTGGATTTATTCGACTGGGGTCTCTAGCAGGTTTACTTGGTGGTGCGTTCAAATTCAACAAGATATTAATTAACCCCTCGTACTGCCGGAGATATGGATTAATTCGCCATGTAGGTTTTTTCAAACTGTTTTATAATGGCTTCAACAAGCGGGCTCATCATCGAATCTTTGCAAATTTCAACAACAGGTTTTCGTTTTGTAGTGGCTTCTAGCTCCCTCGTGTAACTTTTTTAGACGTTCTATAATTCTGTCTTGGAGACCTAAAATATCCTCATAGCAAGCCTCATCAAATTTTGTTTTTACGTCTTCTTCTTTTGTAAACATATTTATTTCCAATTGTGAATTAATGTTAGACATTTATATATATATATATAAAACCATGCCTAAATCGGTTATTACGCAGGAAGCGCTGATAGATATTTTACAATCACGTGGAATTGTTCCTGCCTATGAAGTTAGAAAGAAGCACCATATTGGTCCCAAACGCCTTACAGATCTGTGGAAATATGATAAATTTATCATGGGACTTTCTAGAGATAATTGGCCAAAACCCCGTGATAAGCCCCCCGTTGGAAGACCTAAGATACCTTCAAAAATTGAACAGGCTGCATAATTGTATTTAATGAAAGTTTAAAGGGGTTCTGTATGTATCCCATCTTCTAAAACCCTTCTCTTGTCATAGTAAGCGGACAGTCCTAATTTATTTTGGGTATATGTTTTCATAACACCATTTCTCATTCTAAACCCTCTGTTTGTTCCTCTATCCGTTCCAACCTGGTGTATGGCCTCCATATACCTTCTCCATGTGAGAGGATTTTGCCTGGCAGACAGACCCTTCGCCGAATGTTTTACTTGGGTTGTGTCTACTTTTTCAACCACATAACACTTGCTGCATAGTGCGATTGCACGATCTCCTTGGAACTCTGTTTTGAATAGCCCTGGTTCTCTATTACTCCATTTATCCCACGCTAACCATTCGTTTTTATTTTTTGTTTTTTTGATATCCTCCACCATTTCTGGTTTTATCATTCCATCCAGCTCTCCACCCTTCATGCTAACCCCCATATACCAAAAACTATCAGTATCCATCTGTATTAGTCAAAATCTGCTCTATCTACGTATTTATCCATAAAATCGTAATAAAATTCTAACATTCTTAGTTTTGCATATTGGTATACAGCAATCCCACAGTGAAATGGACGAGTCATATTAGCATTTACTTTTCTTGAGGATATTTCGTAAGAAACTCCTATTTCCTCTAAATCATCGAAATACGCTGATCTTAAAGCTTTGTCCACACATTTTTCATCTTTTGTATACGTTGTGTTGAGGTGTTTTTCGGGGATTCTATCATTTTCCCGCAACATGAGTTATTACCTAATAGTTTCATTATATCCGCAATTGGGGACTTGGAACTGTCAACATCTCCGGATCTCCTGGCTGAAATAACTTCTTTAACAAACCATTCAAAGGGCTTACCTGCTGTATAATTTATTACTCTGTGAATCCCTGTAATTTCTAAACCCTGCTTCAAATACCATTTTAATAATGGGGCAAATAGTAATACTTTTTGAGCAGACATTGCTCCTACTAGTTTTCTACCATCTCCTCTTGCGCGGTTAGTTTCTTGTAAATACTGTAACTCTTCTCTGGAAACTTCCTCCTCCTCTACAATCCTATTTATAAATATTGGGGACATTTCCGAAAACTTCTCTTTTAAACTACTGGGAACCTCTATATCTACTTCAGCAAAGCCAAACCACTTACCATTTAAAACCGCCTTGGAAAACTTATTTATTTTAATAGGGTCGTGAGGGCTGCTTTCCTCGTGTAGTTTCCCTTCGCCACATGGCATTTGTTTGTTTAATGTTGATAAATAAATAAAGGGCGTTTTGCCATCAAAACCAAGTACGGCTTCGCAAAGCTTTCCATTTCCATCTGGGGCGGGCTGACCTAATTCTCGTAACACCTGCTTCTACATATCTTGTAAACACAATTGACGGACCTCCAACTAATGCTCCTTTTAACATTTCATATATTTCCTCACCAGGGGCATACAGTGGCGGACATATCGCGTCTGCTATCTTACTCTCTTTGGTTTGATAAGGTTGTATATGGTTTTTTATCGTTCCTCTGAGAATGTATTGTAAAGCAACTCCTGGTAGGGTAACTGCATCTTTAAAAATATCTATACCTTTTGTTTGATAAAATTTTGTCATTTTCCCGATAGCTTCTAAAAAGGGGCCAACATCCAAGTCGTTATAGTATTTTAATAAACAGTCTTTGAAAGACTTCATATTTAATCTGCTATAAATGTTGTTGCACTCTTCCAACTGCTGTTTGGTTATCGTTTTATTTGGAGTTAATTTATTTGTCCAATTTTTAAGCGGTGGTAAACCCTCATACGCTAGTTTATCGGGAGAATCGAACCATTCGTATGGGAAGAAGGATTTTTCGCCTTCGCATCCATAAGCCTTAACCCATCTATCGTAATCGATACCAGGAGCAAGATACAATTTTACATCTAAAAACCTAAATTCTGGTGTAAATAGAAAAATGGTTGTATTGGCTTTCTTTCCTACTAGTACCTTAATGGTTTTATCCGTTAAGCTCGTTCGAAGAGTCGACGCACCTGTCCGACATAGAGAGACGTTTGGAGAACCGGTTGGACGCGCTGGAACGCAGACTGTTGGACGCAATTTTCAACGATGCCAGCACGACCGATTCCGAGTGTCCGCTCGTTGGGTAGCCGAAACCGCTGCAACATTTTGTATGACATTTTATTTTTTACTGTGGGTTGTATTTATTTCGCTTTAAATTAACAGGAAAGGTACCTATGGGGCTACCCACTGTTTTCCCCCACACTTCGCGGTAACGAACTGACACGTTTAGAGAGCATTAAACCAAACTAAAGTCATTGGTTAGGGTTTTGAGCCAGAACCGGCATTGACCTTGACGTTCCCCGAAATGGATGATGTTTTCAGCTACCTAACACTGGTCCCCAAATGGATGATGTTTTCAGCTACCTAACACTGGTCCCAAATGGATGATGTTTTCAGCTACCTAACACTGGTCCCCAAATGGATGAGGTTTCAACTACCTGCACCAAACACATGCGTATCCTCCCAATTGATAACTATTCTAATTTTCCATGCGTACCCACCGCTTATAACGATAACGCGATTCCAGCTACGTATATACCTAATGACTAACAAGGGCTCACGCACTTTATATGAGGGAATATTAAAAGTGGTCCAGAACCGCCATTCCCTTATACTACAGTATGACATTTTATTTTGTTACTGTGTGTTGTATTTATTTCGCTTTAAATTAACAGGAAATTTTAATATTTTTGGTACCTATGGGACTACCCACTGCTTTCAATTCTTCCCCCACACTTCGCGGTAACGAACTGACTCCCTATATACTACTACTGGCAATTGCGCGTTTCTTTTAATTTACTTTTACATTTCTTTATATGACAGATTCACATGTGTTAGTAGATCGCTGATAATACACTTGGTGATGCTCGAATTAGGTTACACTCGTTTTAGAGTCAGAATATTAAAATATATGTACAGTCGAACCTCCCAGAACGGCCACCTCTCTACAACAACACCCTGTCTATAACAGCCGCTATTTTATATCCCAAATGGATGATTTCCTCTGTATCTAACTCTTCGACTGCTGAGCACGAACATTCTCGTCTGCTATTGTGTTTGCCTTCTTTCTCAATAAAATCATGTTTTGACAACATGTTCGAATCATTTCCATTGGAAATGATTCTAAAATGTTGCAAAAGCATGTTTTGATGAGAATTATCGAAGAAAATAAATAAACAATGGATGACAAAATTTAATTCGGCATTAACCTCCCTACAACAGCCACCTCTCTACAACAGCCAGTTTTGCGTCTTCCCATGGGTGGCTGTTGTAGAGAGGTTGCACTGTACTGTTTGTTTTACATATTGTATTTTATTGAGTCTTACGTTATCATATACGTTGTAAATTGCACTATAATGCCATATATGTATGCACTGCGTATTTCGATTGGTGCATATGCTATACTTCGGCCATGTTCGCATTACAGGCAGATATCGAACTGTTATATGCTGGTGTGCGGCTACGTACCATGACATTTCAATCACTTAATTATAAGCAAGATACAACAATTCATGTAAAATACAACACTAATCAAATAGTATGTATTACAGTTTCTGTTTCCGTGAATATCCATACATTCACAAGTGGATATACACATATGCATACACTTAAATTACACTGAAATATTTAATAAATGTCCCCATAACCATACGTCTGTATAAGACAGATCAGCATATTCTACTTCAGCAAAACTTTCCGCATGACTGCTTGTATAATCATCGCTGATAAATGGAAATATATTCTCAATTAACATATATTCTCATCAACAAAAGTCCCGTCTCCTGCACTGAAATCAATATTGACAGCGTCTATGCGTGTCACATATATAAAACATAATATGCTGTAGCGAATGCTCATGATTTAGAGGCCTCATATCAGCTATGTGTCAATGTTTAGCTTTACACGTTTCGCTTCCAGTATAGCTCAAACCTGGTTAGTTGAAAGTCCAGTCACGGGAAGTAGTATATAGGGGGTTAAAATGATACCACCAACCTACATACCACCCCTACGCTCCATCTACGGTCCCACACCCCTCGAATTTGTGTATGAACTGAATAAACAAAAAATGCGGACCACCTATAGAATACAGAGCCAAGTTAGACAAATGTGTACTTTCTAAAGCGGGCCGTCCTTGTCAGAGTTGTCTCTCTTATATCATACAGTCGTTTGGTCAGATTAATTAATTAAATCATTATTTAGGGGTATAATAATTATTTAATTAATTAATTATTTAAAACTGAACACCCCCTATTATTATATAGAAAACATAATAATTAATTAATTAAATAATTAAATAATTAATTAATTTAAAAAAAAGTATATTCGGCCAACGCTTTGGACACGATAACGTCGATGCTATTTTGCTTAGACCTTGCGAGAATCGATATTCTGTCGTGCTTTCTGCTTTTATTTTCGAATTTTCTCCCCACAACTCTAAACGCCATACACAGCAGTCCTGTCCCAGTGGCTACACCACTCAAAGAACTCGCTGGATGTTTCTCTCCCTGTGTTTTCACGCAGCTGTATACGCTGTTAATCATGTTTAGAAATAACTTAAATATGTGTCCAGTTTCCCGTTGTGGCCAATTTTAGCAACAAAATAGTGTGTGATACGCGATCAAATGCTTGTCAAACATCTAAAAAGCATGTGTAAAGTTTCGAGTTATGTTCCTTGGCAAACCGGATTGTTTCATGTAGAAGAAATGATGCGATTGTGCAGCTAACTTGTTTTTGAAATCCACACTGCATGGAATTTATGTGGAGTTTACTTTCTAGGTCCGTTACACTGATTATCACATTTTCGTAGAGTTTCAGTATTGTTGAGCAGAGAGATATTGCGCGGTATCTGTTCGGATCGCGCTTGTTCTTGTTTCCACATTTGTACAACGTTGTGATCACCCCTCGTTTAAACTCCAGTGGGATATGAGAAATCTCCGTCATATGTATGAACAGTTTTGTAATAACAGATATGATCAGTTGTCCTCCGTATATAAGATTTTCATAATAAACCTGGTCAAAACCGCAAGATTTCCCTTTTTTACACGATTTGGGTGAATGTTTGTACGTTTTTTACTGCGTTTGTTAATTAACTTCCAAAATGTGGTGTCCATTTCCGCGGCATTGTCAATTTCCGTTTCTGGGGAGATGATGTATTCCTGAACAATTTGCCGGTGGATACGCGTAAATGTACACTCTTCGCTGATTCATATTCTTTGTAGCTGTCGTTGTCTTTGTCTCGTGGCCGGTTATGCTGTATCCATGTTTGTCTAAACCGTGACATTTCTCTGTGTACACATGATAGTTTTTCATTCCAGTACGGTTTAATATGGGCTTGAATTTAACCTTTGTGATACACGTGTCATTTGCGCGTTGAATAGACTGTACAGTGCGTTTATACAGACTGTCAATATCACTCATTGATACAATCTCCATATGGTATGAGTCTTTTAAGTTAGTATCAGATTCTAAAACAGACACATAATGTTCTAGTGAGCACTGTTTTACATTTTTCCAATTTATAATACGCGGAGTTTCACTCAAACTTGGTATGTTCATATTATTCCACTCGAGCTCACATTTTATAGGACGGTGAGTTGATACATTACTAGCACTATCGTCTACTACTGAGCATGAAACAACATTCGGTAGAACATGGTTCTGTATCAGTATATGATCAATCAATGTTTGTCGGGTACTGTTGTAAGGTACACTACTGAACTCCGCCCCGGTACACATGGCTAATGTATTAACAGCAACCATATGGTGTCTGTTCATTAGTTGTCGTAATACATTGCCTCTATCGTCATATGAAAAATTTTGCTGGTGCCTGGAGGGGAGACAGTGTTGTAATCAGCCATTACTACAATCGTACCCCAATTCATGTACATGCACACTATAGCTTCGAGTTCTTCCAAACAGTCAGTAAATATTGCACTAGTATGGTTTTTGCACGGCATGTATACCTGAAAAATATACATGTAGCAGCCGGGACTTGTCAGAAGCTCAATTCCTAGTATATATTTTGAGTTAACTACAATGGGGTGAACGTGATCATTCCACCGTGTGTGCCAAAAGATACACAAACCGCCCTTGCCAACAAGTCTCTGGCTCGGCCGAAGTAGGTCTGGGTCCGCCATTGAATGAGTCGTGTACTGATTGTTAATGCAGTTTAGAAACTGTAAATCATGTTCGTACATCCAATGCTCTGACACACCACATATGTCTATATTGTGGTCAATCAGAAAGTCGCTTAAGTAGCTTGCACTGGAAATAATCCCGGTCGCATTCCACGTGGCTATGTCTAAACTGCGAGTAGGTTGTACTGCCATGATTAGTTTTAAGGGGCGTCAACGTCTGCGCCGAGCGCTGTGTATGGTCATAATAAGCATTATAGCACCAGTCTTCGGCGCGGAACCGGGGTGACCGTGGTTCAGTCGCCGCGTATTGGCCTCTTTCTATGCTATTACCATCTCGTGTCTCATTACGTGGGCGGTAAGTACCGTACGGAACCCATGGGCGACGTATGACTCCGTTTGGCCAAAATAAATGATCATCCGTCATGGATTTTGCGTTTTCGTCATCTTCGACAACGGTACCATATCTCGGTTTTCTAGAGATTGATACTTTTGTCACTTTCGGCCCGCGCCTATTTATATAGTTCGCGAGTTTTGTTTCGGTAATTGTAGGACAGAAGCCGCCAACGTAAACTTTGTTCGCAAAACGTGCTTGCAACACGCTTTCTGATTGGCCGAACATCTGAAAGCGGGCCGTCCTTGTCAGAGTTGTCTCTCTTATATCATACAGTCGTTTGGTCAGATTAATTAATTAAGTCAATCCGTTTGATGGGTATAAAAGCATGTGTTTTTAACACATACTTCACATGTTTCATTGAACACTCAAAGAAATGGATACTGATCGAAGCAATATGATGGCAAGACGGATCTCAGAATTGATCGAAGTAGTCAGCGCAATGAGGGAAGACATACAAACGCTGCAAGTGGTCACGGCTGACCTGATGGGCAGAATAACGGAACAATCAAAACCTGTTTACGAAGAACTTGAAACGGACGACCAAAATAGTTTTACTACAGAAACAAAACCAATGATACTGCGGGTATTGTCAGAGTCGAAACTCGAGAATCAACCAACAAATGGCGACGTACTTGCACTGAATATTAGTTTGTACATACACTCTAAACAAAACGGCCCTTTTCAGGGCCACCATATTTTCCCGAAAAGATTACTTTACAATTTATATCCTAATAACTTTATATATATTTACCGTTAGTTGGTAATCACAACATACATTTCGAAGCATGTAACATACGGTCTTGGGTCCTGCTCCAAATGACAGCACATTTACACTGAATATTAGTTTGTACATGTGCATACTCTAAACAAAACGGCCCTTTCCAAGTCCCATGGAAGGCATTCCATTTGTTGTTCAATAAAACATTCTTAAAACATTACATATCTTGTATTCAATTTTACCATTTATGGTAAAATTGAATACAAGATATGTAATGTTTTAACAGTATTTAATTTCATCAACTTGAAATGGATGAAATGGGACATTTTCATATGTATTTAATAATATTGGAGTTATCACAAATATGTGAAAATTATATAGAGGTATAGTACATCCAGTAAATTGCAAAAATACCATTATATTGATTTACAATCAATATTTATTTTCAGCAACTTATGTCATATGTAACACTATATCATAAAGTTTCACGAAATAAACCTGACAATTTTTACATTGTTACAAATAAGTAAAACCTAGAATGTGCAATGTGTTACTGTATTGTAACACATAAGCACAAATAAGAATGTTGAGTTGAATGTTGTAAATATTATGACAATTGTATGGTAAAACGTTCTAACATCGTTTTGTAAGCCACACAGTGATTGGTCCTTTGATTTTTATCAATTTATAAGTAGGTCAATCCTTCTGATGTGTATAAAAGGCGATCATAAAATCATTAATTTTCTTTCGATACGATGGCTGACACCGAAAGGTACGACATTATCGGTCAAGAATTTGATATATTAGCAGAGGCCATGGACGATATATATCAACCAACCTACCAGCCACAACAACAACAACAACAGCAACAGCCAACGGTTCCTGTATACATCCCAATACAGAAGCTATAAGATTCTGCAGCATATCAACTAGCACAACAACAGACCCCGATACAAGGAAGGCAGAAAGAAGACAGAATACAACAACCGTGTATACCTGATCGTTTACCTCAGAAAGAAGACATGATATTGAAAGAACTACAGAAACTGAACAACAATACAGAAAGAATATTACAGAAACTAGAGAACATCGCATCACGACATCGTGTTCAACTGGACAGTATGACAGCCACATTATCAAGTAAACTAGTGAAACAGTCGGAAAATCGGAACTTGACATTTAACACAAAGCCGTTGAAAGTACCTATCAAGTTTGAATTGGACAAGAAAACAGCGACACAGCTCAGTCAACAGGTCGAGCAGACCCTGTGTGATACAGTTGTCGAAAAAACACATCCGTATAAAAGTGGGATTGGTGCACATCGTAAACACATTTGTCCAGTGAAAGAAAATCATTTGATTCCAAGAAAATGAAATAGTACTAACCAGTACTCGTGCCTTTAAAAAAAAAAAAAAAAAGTTTTTACCCCAAATGGCCCTTTTCAGGGCCAACACAAACTATTCGAACAGAATACCTTTTTCAAATAAAACAATTGCTATACACATGCCAAAAGTAGGTCAATCCTTCGGATCTGTATAAAAAGTAAAAAACACACAGCTATATCTCATTAAGTCACTAAACTGTTCAGCCAACTACATAACAATACATAAGAACGGTGAATGCTCTATGTGCGGTGAACACTGTTACATACAGTGTAGAAAATGCTATGCAGTGTTACACACTCACGGGGAAGAACATCAATGTCCAGAGCTCGACGAAGGCTTTTTCGAAGAAGAGGACCTTAAAGACCTAGTAATTTGTGAGGCGTGTGATGTAGTCGTCGACTCTGTGTGGGATGACCTGCGCACTACATAGTTTCTAAAAGACAACAGCCCTTTTCAGGGCTATACATCTTCTCACGAAATAAATACCTTACATACTGCTCTTGTTGAACACAAACAAGATTAATCTATTAAAATGTTATTAACCAAATTACACAGGGTCAGCCATATCTTCCAGAAAAACTATATAAACAATGTAATACATTAATATTTATCATAATTGAAACTATATATTAACCGAGCACTTCTAAAGTAATTTAATTTATAAATTTACCATGGATGCATGTCACAGAACCGCAATGAGAAAATCACTAACGATAATAATTCGATATCTAGCTGAGAATCCACATGGTTTAGCCTTAGTGGTCGACGACCTTACTTCGAGCGAGATTCTCACCAGGTCGATGCGTGAAGACATTGAGACTGAAAAGACACCACCAGCGAAGGCACGGGCCCTCGCATACCTGCTACCGAGACGTGGTCCGACTTGTTACGCACTCTTCATTTTCGCACTGAATCAACATGGCCTCAGTGACTTGGCGAATCATATCAGAAGTCATGTAACACCGTCAACAGGTATACACACAAGTGCTGTTGCACATTATCTACGACAGTGAACAATCATGTTCGGGGTTTAAACACCGTTTAACAGTCAATTCAAGTAGGTCCTAGTGACGACGACAGTATGAACACATGTGGAATATGCGTGGACGCCGATAAAAACACTGCTTAGGTTCCTTGTGGTCACGTTTATTGTGAATAATGTTCACGACGATTTCCTCAGTGCCCTATGTGTAGACAACACATAACCGACACGATACGTGTATTTTTTTGATGTTCATCAAAAGTTTATGATAAATTGTGCGAGCTTGAACTGAATTTTACTCGCAAACTGTGTTTTTTGACAGCTGTATCAAGCTATGATTTCACGGGGATTACGATGAATATGTAAATGGATATTGTCCAGGACAACGAAGAGGCACACATAAATCCTATAAGAACTGGAAATCTACGACTTGAGCTTCAGTTTGTCGCTGTAATCGACACGGTCATCAACGTATTCGTATTTACAGAACTTGATAACCTGATTATAATAAACATTCTACGAGAAGTGCTTTCCGACTACTAACAATGATTGGATATAATTATGAGTTGTGGCTACAAAACGATGTTTGTCTGGTGACGAAATCCAGAGAAACACCACGACGAAAACAGATAATACATGCCACATTCTACAGATGTATGGTTAAAGAACGTCAATCATTAATTAAAAAAGGAAGTAAATGACAACTGTGAAGGATGTCAGATTGAGCATTCTTGTCATCTTGAACATGCCAATCAAGTACGTCATCAACTGTTCGTAATCACAGGTCAATATGAACAGATATATCTCTTTATATCTATAGCTGTGAGGAAATTGGATCCATATATAATTATGTCAAAATGGTATCCAATTCTCGAAGATATGGCCTTGGACGATCAAGAGAAATTGGAAGCGTATTTACTTTGGGAACATATAAAAAACAAAATTAAATTCCGACCAAGTGAATCATGGTTGGAATATTTGACTACACAGGTTAAGCAATCCTTGAAGTAGATTGATACTGAAGACTATAAAAGTAGGAACGGCCTATAACGGAATCATTGTAGGAATAGACACACTTGAAGAAACAATGAATCCTCTGACAGATCTATTGAATCACATAGCATACAGGAAAGCATTGATACTGGCTTTCAAACTAAAAGTATCAAATGAACAATATCTCACAACATGGATCATCAAGGATGAATTAGAGAAAATAGAGATGTTTGAAGAGTTCAAGGAACCCTTATTATTAACAACGGGGTTCTTCAAACATTCAAGGATTAAAGTAAAACAATTAACATTTGAACAATGGAGAAATGAAGTTGCTGAAAATGACAACATTGTGAATTTCTTATTCAATCGCTGTAAACCGAGCTTACGGATTAGTGGAAAGACTGAAACAATATTTGGACTAAGACCCCCATTGCTAAAGCTTCATGGACGTAGAGAATGTGAACCAATAGAAATAGATCATACCTCTTGAATGTTAAACATACATGTTGTAAATATGTTGTTGTTCAATAAAATATTGTTAAAACTTTACATATCTTGTATTCAATTTTACCATAAATTGAAAATAAATGTTGATTTACAATCAATATTCCCATTATATTGATTGACAATCAATATTTAATTTCATCAACTTGAAGTGGATGAAATAAGACATTTTCGTTATGTATTTGATAATATTGGAGTTATCAAAAATATCTGAAAATTATATAGGGTCATAGTACACCCAATAAATTGAAAAATATCATTATATTGATTTAGAATCAATTCCCGAATCTCCTAAAATTCCGGAAGCTCGATGGGAGTAATAAGGGGTGTCATCTATGGCGTAGTTTTTTAACTTGTGTTTTTACACAGACTTCTGGTAAGAATTAAAGGTCATTAAAAACTACGCCATAAACTTTTAAAAAGTCTATGGAAAAAATACATGTTAAAAAACTACGACATAAACTTTTTAAAAGTCTATTGAAAAAACACATGTTAAAAAACTACGCCATAAACCTTTAAAAAGTATATGGAAAAAACACATGTTAAAAAACAACGCCATAGTGACACCCATTACAACTTATACGTATACGTTAGACATCAAGCACAAATAATAATGAGAAATGTGTCAATGTGACACGTATAATCCCACTGGCATCATCCCACTGGTATGGATGTTATTGATCGGCTGTCATAACTGTAGTTCCTTTAATGTCAAAGGGAAATTCAAAATTTCCACTGAATACTAGCAAACGGTAGTCAGTAAGTAGATGTGCAAGTCAGTTACTGCCCTAATCGAGGTGTTCATGTGTTTAAACAACCTACATGTGCCCATGAAACCCCTCGCCGCTTCGCGGCTCGGTGTTCCATGGGCACATGTAGGTTTTTCAAACACATGAACATCTCGATTAGGGCAGTAACTATTACGTCCTATTCGCTGCACGTGCTACATTTCCGTGTATTGAAGACAACAGTGTTCCGCTACGCTTGAGCGCACCGCGGAAAACTATTAATATTATTTATGAATTCCTAAACGGTGGACAGTTTGTGCCTAAGGGTACGTGGAACCATCTTGTCAATACAGCGACTAATGATTATGAACATCTTCAACTAGACGCCCGGCTGCAAAATAATGAACCACTTTATAAACTGGTGACTATATCTGAGCCAGTTAGCCCATGCCCGCAGTGGAAATTTAGCACGGGTAACGGAAATAGCCTGCGCCAGTGTCATTCGGCAGTTGTGCGCATGTGCAAATTATTCTCTGAGTTTTACCGCCAACAATGCCCCAGGTTTTGCGATTTGGTGTCTTCAATGAGTTTATTTCCATACACTAATCCGGTGTGGAAGTTGTCTGCTACCTATGATCGAGCCGTACGGTTGTGGGTGTAGATCTGGGCGCGTATTATGTATAGGTACCACGTCAAATTGACATACACTTCCCACGGAACCGCACATATAAAGCACAGCTTTCCAACTTTATACGTTCTATGTACAGTACTAGTTGTATAACTTGCGCTTTTGTCACATTCTCTTTATTACTTCACCATTCCAATAGTTCACCATGCTTAATTACATGTTCATATTTGTGCTCTCCTACTGGAGGAAATAATGACTACTACTACTACTGCTATCAAACATGTTTCATGTCACCGTGTTTCACGGCACATACGCACTGTGTTGACGGGATACGATACAATTGTTGTTAATTGTATAAACATTTCCACGTGTTATGTCTTGACACCAAAACCAATATACATGTACCACGGGGAACTTACTTTATTCACAAGTTTTACTGCATTCTTTTAAAAACAAGTCGATATGAAAAATCGAATGTAAGAAAAACTCTAACCTCGCCCATCTCAACCTCGCCCATCCCGTTCCTAAGCCTTGCCAGATATTAAGTAGTAACTTACTCTCTCTATATCTATTGTCAATGGCCACACTTACCTCGTTCGTTGCACGTTGACTGGTAACGTTTGTATGACACTCAGTGACGAGTGTTCCTGAAACCCGACCGAGATGTTCACTTGAATGGTCGCGACATTTGGATGATCAATCATTGACGACTATTAACCCTTAGAATGCGGAAAATGTAATATGTCGTCTGTTTCTGTTTTATATTTTGTATTCTGTCTGAATAAAAACATGGCTTGACAGCATTTTAGAATTATTGGAAATGATTCTAAAGTGTTGTCATGCCATGTTTTGGATGAGAAAACAGGAAAATAAAAGACAAATAGCAGATAACATGGCAAGGGTTAAGACAGTTAATTCATTTTGCTCCATCTAATGTTGAGTGACCGTTGCTGAGCGAAGCTTTTCTTCTTCGAAGTATTTTGGCATCATGTGCTGGCGATTTTCTTTTCTCGTTACTTTGAAGTGCTTATTTGTAGGATACGGAGCCCAGTAGAGGACATGTATTTTGTTATTAACTCGTTCCCACGAGATAACAATTCGTTCCATCAATTTAACAATTCGTTCCCTCGATATAACAATTCGTTCCCACGAATTTTCAATTCGTTCCCACGAAATAACAATTCGTTCCCTCAATTTAACAATTCGTTCCCACGATAAACAATTATGTTCCCACGAATTACAATTGTTATATCATGGGAACGAATTGTTATTTCGTGGTAACGAATTGCTAAATTGAGGGAACTAATTGTTAATTCGTGGGAACGAATTGTTCAATTGAGAGAAATAATTGTTATTTCGTGTGAACGAATTGTTATTTCGTGGGAACGAATTAATAAAAAAAAGAATTCTACGTCCCTGCATGGCTCCGTTGTATGATGTTACTGTCTTAGTAGTTATTTGTTATTATGTATTGTAGTTAAGATGACGGGGTTCCATACTACAATATAGCCCTGTCTCACTTCTGTTGTGACTTGAGTTTTGTGACGTAATATTTCCTTCCCCGGTGGATGTGTTCACTGGCCGTTCCAAGAACGTACTGTCATGCCTTTGCTTACTGTACTTAACCCTTTCAACACTACATGCCTGTGTAGTGGTATTGGCAACACGTGTAGATCCAGACGAGCCGTCTCATCGGGATATACACTTTTTGCATATTTTTGAGAACCAAAACACCCCCTTTTCATAAATGGACTTGTCTGAAAATCATTTTTTGACGATTGGATGGGTTGCAAAATTAACATATCAAAATCTATTCCAGTTACTTAGGAGTGAACGGGTTAATTGTGATTGTTTTTAGGCATGGACTGTTATATTCTCGGTAGTTCATTAGAGGAATAGCCGTTGCTGGATTACTTGAATTTGCTTTATTCTTTTATGGATTCCACATTCTGCTGCTTCACTGTTGGGACCGCTCACCGTTGGCCCTGGAGGCCGTTTCACTATTCTTCGTACGACTAAAATGTTCGTAACTGCTAACTTATGATAGTCTGTAAATTTCACATTAACACTGTTTCCTTGTAACATCTATTGGATTTACATTTATTGAGCATAGGCTGCATATGCAGCCTATGCTCAATAAATGTAAATCCATCAATTGAAATTTACAGACCATCATACATTTGCACTTACGAGATTTAGTGAAACGGGCCCCTGGAGTGCATGTTTATGCCGCTTTGAAAGATCCCCGACCACCGCTGTGTGCTTGTTATGTGTTTGCCATGATATATTGCGTTTGTTTCCTCCTTACATGGGGTCATGAGTCTCATTTTGTTGTCGTGTCCAAATACACTTTATGTTTACGTATAACAGTATACTGCATACGGGGATTGTATTAGTGTAGAATTTCCATTGCTGACACCACTGTGCACGTAGATGCATATGTGCGAATTGGGTTACATAACCGCCTGCGTTAATATTGCCTAGATGTTACGCTTTGAATCATCTAATGGCAAAATCGACTCGCAATCAAACAGTTAGATTGGCTGTTCCTGAGCTGTAGTACAGCGCAGGCTCAGCCAATCAAGCTGCTTGACTGCAAACACAATATTCCAGTATTTTGAAATAAATATTAAGTATGGGCAATATTAGTGCAGGCGGTCGCGTATTGAGTGCCGGCCAGATAGGCTAAGCATACAGTGTTATATCTTGACACATACACAACCGCTTGCGTTAATCTTGCCCACATGTTCAACGTTTCTGAACTTCTAATGACAATGGCAACTCGCAATCAAGCAATTTGATCGCCTGAGTCAGAGCTGTAGCACAGATCAAGCTCACCAATCAAGATGCTTGAATTCAAGCACAATATTCAACCATTTTGACATAAAGAAATGGACAAATATTGGCAAAAATAGCACAGGCGGTAGTTTTTGTTTAATCATGGGTGATCAGTACGTGTGTGACTGAAGTGATATATTATATTTATCCCGTCAACACAGTGCGTATGTGCCGTGAAACACGGTGCCGTGAAACATGTTTGATATCCTGTCAATACATGTACGACGTAATTACTGCGTATGAATGAATATGTGCGGTGGCAGAGCCTCGCTCATCCCGTTTCCTAAGCCTTGCCAGATATTTGTCCCATTCACGGCACTAACCTACTATTCTCTATATATTTGCATAAATTATTTTCACATATGAGACACGCCATGTGATTTTGTACCTTCGGACATCTGCGTAATTTCATGAAATACGTTTACAAAATGTACAATATTTTTCATATATAAAGTCAAAAGTTGACAAAAGTTTCAGAGTACATGCGGAATATCATGCGGAATATAATTCCTCATGTTAAACTTTTGTCAACTTTTGACTTTATTTATGAAAAATATTGTAAATGTTGTAAACGTATGTAATGAAATTACGCAGATGTCCGAAGGTACAAAATCGCATGGCGTGTCTCATATGATATATAATAAAAACATACGGTTGTGTAAAAGTTACTGAATTGATTAGAGACCTGTTAAAAACACAAATATTGTCAGAAGCATGATATGATACATTGAGTCGTAAATCATACACTTATTTAGTATGGTACTTATTAACTATTTCAACACTAAATAACTTTACAGGACTGTCATATGCTAACTGTTAGTTTCTGACCAATCCAATCGCCAAAAATGATGTGCAGACTAGTCCATTTATAAAAAGGGAATGTTTTCTTTTTCTAAAAAAAAAATAAAATAAAAGCAGACGGCTTGTTACGAGCCGGCTCATCTGGATATACACTATGTGCAAAACTCCAAACACTGCTATAGAGGTATGTAGTGTTGAACTAGTTAAAGCGGCCGTCACATATCAGCCGGCGTCCGCGTGATTTTTCTAATCGCATGAGTCGCCGGGAGATTTAGAGCCCGTGGATGAATCGGGCGAATTTCATGTCTACGACGTGTGCACTCACATATTAGACTGGGCCCGGGCGGCGCCCTTTGAACATTGTATCGCAATGGAGACAGGGCGCCTGCTAGGGCGTCGGCCGGACACCGCTAGATAATCTGGCGGGCGCCGGCTGATCAAAGAACAGATCGGTAGGCGTCCTGGCGGGATCCGTGAGGGGGCCGTGAGGCTATCGTAGGGGCCCGTGAAAATTCCACGGCGTCGGGCGG
>CM055267.1:18424994-18441719 GCA_029237695.1 Conchocele bisecta | reverse complement strand
ACGGCGTCGGGCGGATTTTTTTCTCAATAATTTTCGTCAAAATCTTCATGCGGCCTCCAGATCACTGGTCGGTTTCCGGCAGGCCGCCGGGCGGGGCCCTAGCGACGTGTCTACGAGCTTGCCACGACCTAAAATCGCGTTTGGAAAATCGCAGATTTGGGAGTCAGGTTTCCACGCCCGCGGCGTTCGTGCGACCTCTAAAAATCGCAGCGGAGCCCGTAGAAATCGGGCAGCGTCCGGCCGGACGCCTGGCGAAAATGCCCTTTTTGGTCCGTTTTAGGAGTCGCGCGGGCGCCGCAACCGATATGAGAGGGCCGTTTAAACGGGGTTACTTATGGCATAAGAAACGAAGCTCTTCAGAACATATGATGTAGTCAGTTAAAGGTACAATTAAAGGAATTAAATAAGTGTATAATTGTGTCACTATTCCACCAGTTCTAAAAATTGCAAGTGCCCGCTATACAGATTTAATCATTTAGTAATATTTATATTTTACTGATAGTGACTCGCGGTGGCGACTTGTGCGACCTGTGCTGCCGTAATATCACTATCGGACTCGTCTCGCAAGCGAGAAGAGCCTGAGACTGATATTCGCTGAATATCATATATGTCCGCAATCATGTGACCCTCTATTTGGCAATATTATTGGCTGGACGTGTCGGTCATATAGTAATAAATTATCATGAATGTTATATTATATTTATTACACACAATGTGATTGGGTATGTAATAACATGAAGTAGTAAATACAAAAATACATATGTTAGAAAGTAAAACCTTTGTCACTAAAGGGTTAACTATATTGAATTTTCAAATTTGCGGCGTATATCAGAAAATGATAGGTCGGAAAATCTGTTTAATGGCGACGCGCTAGCAAATTTCAAAATTACAATGCGGTTAACCTATTTCTAATGCACTCCTTTACTACTGGCGTAGGAATACATATTGAAATAATTTGCGATCTTTCATCAACAATGATATGCCTGTAATGTATGACCATCAGCCAATCAGATTGCGTGCTATTTATAGAGTGTATTATAATTAGGTTTGACGTGACGTCACCCTCAGTTTAATCTGTGTGGCATTGTGAATATTATAATTAAGCTTTTCGTTCTTATATGCATGTAGTTATTTGCGAATGTATTACACTAGTGTATTATGCTATTTATTACATCGTGTTGTGAAACTCCTGGAGATAATAATATGTAATAATTCCAGCACAAAAATATTTACACAATTCCCTAACATTTGATTGGTCCGTAGCAAGTCTCTGTCCAGAATTTATATCCCAGTAAACTCCATGCCGAACTACTTTCCGTAACCGTCGGGCGCAGTTAAAATAATTCTTAAGAAAATGGAAAATAAACACATTTTCTTCATGAATTTATTTCAAATGCTGGAATTATAAGGAATGAATGGCCTTTTTGTGGAATTTATCGGGGATATAAACTTGGAAAAGTCGCTGGAATACTGGACGAGGCCTTCCGGCCTTCGTCCAGTATTCCCGCGACTTTTCCAAGTTTATACCCCGATAAATTCCACAAAAAGGCCATTCATTCCTATACTAACATAGTATTAATGTATGTACAATCATGTCAATTTAAGTGGTTGTCATGGTTATTTATACTTACATGTCATACTAATATATGCACACATGTATGTATGATTCATATTTGTGAATAAAACATGGAAAAAACATGACTTTTCATGGTGAATTCGTTACTTTAACCCACACACAACAATTGTCGTCTGCGGTTGCTTTTATATCTTACCTTATTTCTCAATAAAAACATGTTTTGACAGCACTTCAGAATCATTTCCATTGGAGACAATTATCATGTCCTGTCAATACAGATATTAAATATACTAATACGTTCACGTAAGTGCAAAATTAGGATCGTCTGTAAATTTCACATTAACACTGTTTTCTTGTAAACAAGTATTGGATTTACATTTATTGAGCATAAACTGCAGCCTATGCTCAATAAATGTAAATCCATCAATTTAAATTTCCAGACGATCCTAAATTTGCACTTACGAACATTTTATTCGTACGAAGTTTAGTGAAACGGGCCCATGGCCCATGATATTTCCTATCTTATCGAATCGCCATAGTATACATATACCACCAAAAGTTGAAATTTCGAAACTGGCATGGAAGTTTAACAAGCAAACGTGAATTACCGATCGGTCGTACAGGCGAATAGCATCGCTCTATACTCATAACATTCCTAGTGTTCGTAACCACCGTGGATAAAATGTATACGGGAAAAGTGGGATAATACGCACACACACTAGGAAGTTGGGTTTAATTTTACATTCCACGTCATTTTTGGGCTTCCTGGTGAGAAATTGTACATTATGGTAATCGTGGCAAGTATTGGTCATGGCTAATAGTGAACAACAAGAATGTTGATTAACCTTAGGAATGCCGGAACAAAAATCGTCTATAGTTGTTTTATATTGGTCTTCGGTCTCAATAAAACCACGGTCTGACAGCACCTTAGAATTAATTTCCATTGGAAATGATTCTAACATGTTGTCAAAGCATTTTGATGACAAAACTGGAAAATAAAAATAGTATACAAGGGCATCGTTATCACTAAGGTAAACCCCTCGTGGCAGCCTTGATAATAATAATAACATACTTTAACAGTTTTGCCTTACATACAAGGTGAACATAAGTCCTGGTCTACAGTGGAGCCTCTATAAGCCGGACACCCTGGGGACCTCCCAGGGTGTCCGGTTTAGAAAGGTTCCACTGCATAATAACTCTACTAGTCAATATGACATACATGTATCTCCACATGTATGGGGAACAAACCTAGTTATTCGTGCATTAAATGCAGTTTCTGGACAGACGTTGAATGCACGTGGTGGTCATATTGCATACGATCAGTGGTGCTGCACCCGCGCCGGCGTAACATGTTTTACGTCGAAATATGCGCCGGGCTCCTGACGAATTCTCATTCACCCACATGCAGAAGATACTGCATAAACGCATTTCCGTCTAGGAACCGGCGCAAGAAATTTGCGCCGGTAACCAGACGAAATGTGTTTATAGTAGAGCTGAGTGGCATCTCACCAGGAAACCGGTGCACTTTTCGAAGTGAAACATTGTTCGCTGACGCAGAGTGTAGCACCAGTGGCAATGGCATCATACAAGGTGTGATTTCCTACACACGGTTCAACGGCCGTGCATTGTTTTCACAGTGAAAAATATCTGGCGCAACACGAAAACGGGATGTGCTCGGTAGAGCCTCGCCCATCCCGTTTCCTGAGCCTTGCCAGATATTTTTTCCCATTCACGGCACTAACCTACTATTCTCTATACGTCGAATCGACGTTTGCATTATGACTTTATAGAAGGTGTAAATATTATATTCTTACTCATTACAACACGGTTTATAACCATGCAGGATAGGTCTCTGACAATTAAATCATGTTTAGTTAGTGTTTATCACTTATAACATAAATCATGAAAACATTGTTCAAATATTTAAAGTATTTGCTGACAACAAGCACGCAGAAGGGAATAAAATCGTGTCATACACCAAATATAGTAAAATACATGTAGTATGAAAAGTGCATGTGACTTCCTTCATTGAAAACACAATAAAATCATGGAAAAAGAAAAAAGTTTTCCTGTTTATCACAGGAGGATGTATGTACTAAAATAGTTGCCACCTTGCGTGTTGTAAACAATATATTTTCATATAGCACAGTGCCACAATGAAACATAATATGTTCATATTCACGTTCGCATATGAGACACTCCATGTGATTCTGTACCTTCGAACATGTGATTTTTATATTTTTCATGCAAAATATTTACAAAATTTACGATATTTTCCATAAATGACGTCGAAAGATGACGAAATTGTCATAGCAAATGCTGTGAAAATTTCATCATCTTTTGACGTTATTTACAGAAAATAACACAGTTTGTGTGAAGAAATTTCATGAAAAATCGCACCTGTCAGTAGGTACAAAATCGAATGGCGTGTCTCAATTATAATTTACTGTGTATGAAGCGAAAATAAATGAATATCTGAGACATCGTGCCTTTAACCCTTTCAACACCGCAGGCCTGTATAGTGCTATTGGCAAAACGTGTAGATCCAGATGAGCCGGCTCGTGACGAGCCGTCTCATCAGGATCTGCACTTTTTTGCAAGTAACACCCCCTTTTCATAAATGGACTAGTTTGAAAATCATTTTGTGACAGTTGGATTGGTTGCAAGATTAACGTATCAAAATCCATTCCGGTTACTTAGGGGTGAAAGGGTTAAAGTCTTTTCTGACAACAAGCATGCAGAATGGCAGGAAATCAGTTGTAATTCGATATTATTTGCATAATTATGTTGTAATTATGATATTTCAGCCGGATAACAATAATTCTCAAATGAACACATTCCGCCAAAATATTGACGCTAGCGTTAATAAAATCACGGAATGTGCTGTGATACGAGGTTGTGTCCCACCAAAGGTATAAGCCTTGTTCATATATATAGTTATACCGATGAAAGCCGAAACGGATACGAGACCAGCTGACTGTTTTATAATTATATTATCCGATTTTTCGAGCGAGTCGTACTTCAGCCATTTTCATTATACAGTATAATTGAGATATTGCACTATTTTTGAGCCACAAAAGCATTACGGTGATATCTATTTTATTTTAAATGTATTTTACCACACGTTATGCATAAGCATAGCTTGAGATCAACTCAGTTGTCGGAAAATATAGGAGTCATTACCCTGCTTTGAACTACAAATGTATCTCATAAATTAAAAATTCTCTGAGTATATGGTGTCTCGCATGCGCATTTATGAGATACGTTTGTCAGTGAAAGAAGCTCCGTCTTCCACTGACCCCTACAAGTGAGGCAGCATGAGGGAGTTCGCTCCCTTCTTCCACTGACCCCTTAAATGGGACTGAGCCAGTCCCTTCCATGGTAACAACAATAATCATGCATTGGTCTCCTTCCCATAGTCGTGTTCCGTCGGTGTCAGATCCAACACGCCGCCCTGCCCACCAGTATGCCATATGGCCGTCGGCGACCGCTCCGGAGTCAGAGCCAACATGCCCGCCCCATCCTGCTCACGAGTGTGCCCTATGGCCGTCGGCGACCGCTCCGGAGTCAGAGCCAACATGCCCGCCCCATCCTGCTCACGAGTGTGCCCTATGGCCGTGTTGTCATCGTCGCTCTCCGAGTCATGATCCAGATCATTTTTCCCGGCCTGACCAACGCCTGACATTAAACTATCCGCGGACACTGACGACTGAAACAATACAATTATAACCACAGGTGGACGAAGCCTGGCAGGGATGGTAAAATGGTTTAAACATTCATACTGTCTGTTTAACCAAAGCTGCCCAAATTTTACAGCTATATAAACCATTCAAAAACAATATTTCTTTCGATAATATTTCGTGAAATTTGTCAAATATTGATTTTATTGCCAAAAAACAATTTCCCCATGTTAAATCCCCATAGACATCTTCACAGAGTGAAGATGTCTATAGGGATTTAACATGGGGTGGATTTTTAGAATTTCAGAAATGTACCGATTTTCAAAATTGAACTTGTGTTTTCTTAGTTAGATCATTTCCAAGCTATCTAGCCAGGTTTCGGAGTCAATTTCCTTCTCTTTTTTTGTTTACTTATCTCCCATCACCTCCACCTCCTTTTATAACATAGTCACTGTCTAAGTATGTTACACTTTTCCCCCATCTTCATTTCCCATAGACAAATACAATTTTCGTAATAAAATCAATAATTGACCAAATTTCACGAAATAAAAAGAAGGCTCATTCTTAACTTTTGCTTAAATTTAATATTATCCAAAACAATATTGTGTTTGCATTGTATATATGGCTGTAAATTTTGGGCAGCTGGTTTCGCAGTCACTTTCCGAATTACTTTCGTTGTTCGACCCTTCTCGTCCCTCTCTATCTCCATTTTGCACCATGTTAAATTCCCATAGGAAAATTGTTTTTTCGCAATAAAATCAATATTTAAGAGAATTTCACCAAATGAAAAAAATAGGGACGGCGACATTTTTGTTATTGATGAAACCACAGTCTCCACATCCATACCCCACCGCCTACATATTATAAATTAATTATAGTCTACAAAACACGTAGTATAGTCGGACCAGGGGGCCGTTTCACTAAACTTCGTACGACTAAAATGTTCGTAAGTGCAAAATTATGATAGTCTGTAAATTGCACATTAACAACGTTTTCTTGTAAACAATGATTGGATTTACATTTATTGAGCATATGTTGCATATGCAGCCTATGCTCAATAAAAGTAAATCCACTAATTGACATTTCCAGACGATCGTCAATTTGCACTTACGTACATTTTAATCATACGAAGTTTTGTACTTACTTACTTACTGGCGTTCACCATACGAAGTTTAGTGAAACGGGCCCCAGATGGTTTTATCTAATGGGGGTATGTGGATGTGGATGTGGATGTGGATGCGAATGTGGATGCGGATGGGGAGTTCAATCGCCTGTGGATGAAACGGATTATAAATCTATATTTGTCTTTCCATGTAATGTGTTTAATAGTCAAATGTTTGTCGGCAGCAAACCGTGGAACAGCAGTACAGTGGAACCTCTCTAAACCGGATACCAATACAACCTACTGTCTGTTCCATGTTTTGCTGCCGACGAACATTTGGCTATTAAACACATTAAATCTAAAACAATATTTAAAAGTAAGCACTTTTTCATGAATAACAAACAAGTTACACTCCCCAGAAAATAGTATTTTATGAAATTCCATCAAATATTGATTTCATTGCGAAAAAAAAGATTTTCCTATGGGAATTTAACGTGGGGCCGATCTTTCCAAAACTTTAAAAAAATTTGATCCTCGAGAATTTGGAAATTGGCTCAGAAACCTGGCGAGATAGATTGAAAATGATATAACTATGAAAACAACAGTTAGATTTTTAAAATCTATCCACAAATAACAAAGATATTTAAAAAAATCTATTTTAGCCCCCCATGTTAAATTCCCATATGAAAACGTTTTTTGGCAATAAAATCTATATTTGATGGAATTTTATCAAATAATATTTTTTTGGGAGGGGGACTTTTTTGTTACTGATGAAAAATATTTAATTTTAGTGTGTTTAATAGCCAAAAGTTCGTCGGTAGCAAAACGTTGAACAGACATATACGTTCGTTTATTTTGACAAATATTGCAGTGTGCATATTTACAGCGGAACCTCATTAACCGGACACCAATACAACCTACATGTACATTTGTTTATTTTGATGTGTTTCACTGTAATTAATATCTAATGATACTGTATGTACATGACTACAACGCACTCAAAAAAGTATTGCAGTGTGCATAGCGATAATTACAGTGGAACCTCTCTAAACCGGACACCAATACAACCTACGTTTGTTTATTTTGATAGGTTTCGTTGTAATGAATATCTAATGATACTGTATCTAATGATACTAATGATACTGACTAATATCTAATGATACTGACTACAACGCACTCAGACAAGTATTGCAGTGTGCATAGCCAGACTTAAAGCGGAACCTCTCTAAACCGGACACCAATACAACCTACAATAAATTTCATATTTTTGTGAACAAAAACGCCCCCTTTTCATAAATGGACCAGTTTGAAAATCATTTGGTGACAATTTGATTGGTCCAGAAATTAACGTTCAGCGATATTGATTTCTTCAATCACGTAAATTCTTAAAATGTCGACTTTCGTAAAGCCATTGATCTTGTTGATCACAAAATTCTCCTGGATAAACTTCGACTATACAAGTGCAGTAACGTAAGCCTAGGTTGGTTCAAATCATACCTGGAACAAAGGCAACAACTTGTTTCTGTAAATGGAGACACATCTGAATCTCTACCTATCAACTGTGGAATACCCCAGGGATCAATTCTTGGACCGACACTTTTTCTTTTGTTTATAAATGATTTGCCATCAATGATTCTCCATCAACACGTAACAGGAACCGATATGTATGCAAATGATACAACAATTTATGACATGCAATCAACTGTAGGGGACTTAAAACATCGTTTACAACAAGCACTTGACAGTTTAGAATTATTTGTGAGGCTAACGGCATATTGCTTAATAAAGGAAAAACCAAAATCATGTTAATAACAAGTAGACAAAAACGAACATGTTTGCGAGACAAAATCATCGAACTCAAATATGACAATGTAAGCCTCGATATCACTACCGGTAATACAATTTTGGGTATACATGTAGACGAAAATCTACAGTGGAATGACCAATTTAACGGTATCTCAAAAAATATTTCATCATATCTCTGGCTATTATCTCAAATCAGACCTTATTTATCTACTGAGCACCGAATATTATTATATAAGGCCTATATTCAGCCACATGTCACATATTGCAATATAGTATGGGGAAAGTCGTCAAAACGAAATATGTACATAATAACCAAACTTCAACGGCGAGCATGCAATATCATTCTGGGAAACGAATATATTGATTTGCAAAACTCATTAGAATTACTCAACATTTTGACCTTTGACGAAAGCGTATTTCTCCAAAAAGCGAAAGCTATGTACTAAATAACTAATAAAATGCCACCCCCCCCCCCAACCCCCCCCCCCCAATATGTATGTGAATGATTTGAAATGCGCACTAATCACTTGCAAAATACGAGTATGGTATTAAGGTCTGAAACAGATATGAATTACGAAGTTACCAAACCTACAAGTAATCTCCTTACAAACAGATTTTCATCCTCAGGCGCGCTAATCTGGAATAGTATTCCAATTGACATAAGACGTTTCCACATCGTTAAATACATTTTTCCGTAATTGTCTTTAACTTGATGAAGGGTCGATAGCGGCTGAAGTAGCGGTATTATCAATTAATATAAACTTGTTAATTTTGTCCCCGCCAGCGTCTCTAATCACGAAATTACAGTTTACAATGACCGCGTGTTTGATTTGCCAATATAAAATTGGTCTTGTGGAGCTTAGCGACCGTGCACTCCTATATCAGGCGCACGAGAACAAATTTTAGCGTCTTATAGCAAAAACTGAAACTATCACTGATGAGAAACAAACGTGTTAAAATCCAGTTCAAGCTGCGTCGATGCGCAGTCTGATATGGGACTGTCGGGACACAGGTACCACTTTTCGTTATGGCTCATCATTATCATTTCTTCATGTTAAATTCACGTATGCATACATCATGTAATCATTTCAATATGTATTGCATTGATGTATGTACATGTATATGCTCTTCTTAAGAGGGTCTCAGGTGAAGATTGGTTCCGACCAACCGAGTCACCCTCTATAAATACAGAATATCTATCTATCTGCAGTGTGCATAGCCAGAATTACAGTGGAACCTCTCTAAACCGGACATCAATATAACCTACGTTTGTTTTTGTTGATGTGTTTCGCTGTAATGAATATCTAATGATACTGTATGTACATGACTACAACGCACTCAGACAAGTATTGCAGTGTGCATAGCCGGAAATACAGTGGAACCTCTCTAAACCGGACACCAATACAACCTACATGTACGTTTGTTTATTTTGATTGGTTTCGCTGTATTGAATATATGGTGCTGCCGCTCAACTCCAGCGTGCGTAGAATGTTTCACGCCGATTTAGGAGCCGGATTCCTGACGAATTCCCATTCAGCTGCCAGAAGATACCACATAAACACATATTCGTCTAGTAACCGGCAAATTGAAGTGTATTTTTTCAACGTGAAACATTTTACGCCGGTGAGAAGTGTGATAGCAGGGTAGGTACTCACAGGTGACTGGAACCGCGCACAGTCTTTACCGCACTGGGATCGGCCAGATTCTTGGCACACGATGCCCGTCTCACCGGGCATCTAAAATATCAACAGACCCGATCATTTAACGCTATCAGTCCTAAATAACTGGAATGGACTGTGATATGTTAATTAAAGGACCAATCCAATAGTCACAAAATGATTTTGTGACTAGTCCAGTTATACAAAATTGGTGGGTTTTTTTTCTCTAAAAATTATGAAATTTACTTCCAAAAAGTGCAGATCCTGACGAGACGGCTCGTTATGAGCCGGATCATTTGGATATACACTGTTTGCAAACACTGATATAGAGGTCTGTTTTATTGAAAGGGTTAAGGACCAACTATATACCTGATCATCGTTTGATTCAAAGATAATTGCTTCGTAAATGTGATGGAATATATGTATAACATATATGTGAACACTGCCTCGTTACTGTATCCCATACGGCACATGGGGTGGCCATGTCGGCCATCTTTGTGTGTTCCATGCATCAATTAGCCAGTTTCACCTGTTATGCCATTTGACAAAGACCTCAAAATGTGAGTAGGACATAGATATAATGTAGCTAATCACATGTAGAAAAGCCAAGAGAACGGACTCCTGTTAATTAATTATATCACACCAAACTGTGAAATATGTCAGTTTTCTGGACAGGTTTGTGCCTGTGTTTTTAACAACATTAAGCACCATTATAAATAATCTCATAAACAGAAAATCGCACGGTGTATTATTTTTACCTGGCAAACCACACAACACATACAATATATACCCACTACTGTACTCAGTTATTAGCTATCAAATCCAGTGACATGTAAGAAGTGCATTGTCCGTGATGTCTACTCACCTAATGTACTATGTGAGTAAAGCTGGCTTTACCTATGGGTAACGTGTACAGTAACATATGCTGTGAATCAGATTGGAAAGTTTACACGTTGAAATTTAGTTTGAGATTGATGGGAGAAATGTTCAGATATCTCGTCTTTTGTATAGTTTGCTGGCATAATATGTATAGCTAGCCGTTCTCATATATGTCTATAATGTATTCCACCAAATTTTATTTGGTTTACTGTCATATTATTTGCGATGGCTTACACATACAAAGATGGCAGAGATGGCAAGTCAATGCTCCATATAGTATACAATAACAAGACAATATTCACATACATGTATATGATATTCATATATCACATCACTCTTATGAAGTAATTATCATTGAAGTTCAAGTGTATATACATGTATCTATCACCTAATACCTTAAAACGTTTGGAGAACATTCTCGGTTCTTGTGCTCAGATTCGAGAAAATGGGCTTTGTGAGAAATTCATGTAAAATCAATATTTGTTAACAAAACGGATTGTTTGTGAATAATTCCAGCACACAAATATTTACACTATTCCCTAACATTTGATTGGCCCGTAGCAAGTCTCTGTCCAAAATTTATATCCCAGTAAACTACCGTGAGGCGCAGTTAAAATAATTGTTAAGAAAACGGAAAATAACCACATTTTCTTGATGAATTTATTTCAAATGCTGGAATTATAAGGAATGAATGGCCTTTTTGTGGAATTTATCGGGGATATAAACTTGGAAAAGTCGCGGGGATACTGGACGAGGCCTTCCGGCCTTCGTCCAGTATTCCCGCGACTTTTCCAAGTTTATACCCCGATAAATTCCACAAAAAGGCCATTTATTCCTATATTAAAAATGTTTTTTTAAAAAAGAACACAGTGAACACTTGTTCTTTATCAATGCCTGTGTGTACAATGAAATTGCCAAGTCTATGCACCGAGCTACGGAGCCCCGCAGGGGACATAGAATTATTTCATTTTTATATTAATTCGTTCCCACGAAATAACAATTCATTCCCTCAATTTAACAATTCGTTCCGTCGAATTAACAATTCGTTCCCACGATACAACAATTCATTCCCTCGAATTAACAATTCGTTCTCACAAAATGACAATTCGTTCCCTAAATTTAACAATTCTGTCCCTCGAATTAACAATTCGTTCCCACGATATAACAATTCATTCCCTCGAATTAACAATTCGTTCCCACGAAATGACAATTCGCGCCCTCAATTTAACAATTCGTTCCCTCGAATTAACAATTCGTTCCAACGATATAACAATTCGTTCCCACGAATTAACAATTCGTTCCCACGTTTTGTGGGAACGAATTGTTATTTCGTGGGAACGAATTAATACAAAAAAACAAATTATATGTCCCCTGCTGGGCTCCGTAGGTCCTCATCAATAAATGGTAATTGCAACAACATACTTGAGCTAATCACGGTGGAATTGAAGGGGTTAGTGGTATATCTTTATTTATATTTATTAATTTACTTAAACTAGTGCCTCTAATGGAAATTTATTTCTACATATGGTGTACATACATTGTTTATTAACTTCTCATCAACCGTACATCATAAAATGGTATTTTATGATCATTGTACAACAAAATATAATTTCATTTTATAAATTATTCCTACTGATACGTACATAGCGAAAATGGATAGCCCAATTATCTCCACTGGTTTAACTTCACATACTACATTTTTTGTTTGGAATTCGATCGAATGAAATGGTGTGCTTGTATCGTTTTTATCCCGTCAACACAGTGCGTATGTGCCGTGAAACACGGTGCCGTTAAAACATTTTTGATATCCAGTCAATACTATTTTTGCATTTTACAGCCATTTGTAGGTGTTCACGGGATAAATAGAATAGTAGGTTAGTGCCGTGAATGGGAAAAAATATCTGGCGCGGCACGGAAACGGGATGTGCTCGGCAGAGCCTCGCCCATCCCGTTTCCTGAGCCTTGCCAAATATGTTTTCCCATTCACGGCACTAACCTACTATTCTCTATCTATTTTCCTTATTTCTGAACCAAAGTATATGTTGTGACCACTCATTTGAACCGTCTCGGCGAGACGGTTCAAATGAGTGGTCACAACATATACTTCTGATGAGAAACAAAGAAATGTTTGAGCCTTGCCGGATATTTTTTCCCATTCACGGCACTAACCTACTATTCTCTATAATAGAGCATGAAGAGAACTATCGCATAGTGGTATCTGAGACATCATTAATACAAAGTGTATTATGTGGTTGGAAAATCGGCACGTATACCGCAGGTCAATTACATTTATTATATGGGAATGTGACTGGAGAAATTGGGCTTTTTGGCATCTGCGGCCAGTGTAGTCCCAGGCCAGATTGCGCAACCCGCACAGTCTGGCCAGTACTGAGCCCTGCAGGGAACATGGATTTATTTTATTAATTCGTTCCCACGAACCCACGAATTAACAGTTCGTTCCCTCAATTTAACAATTGAACTGTTCGTTCCGTCGAAATAACAATTCGTTCCCTCGAATTAACAATTAACAATTCGTTCCCACGATATAACAATTTTGTTCTCACGAAATAAAAATTGTTATATCGTGGGAACGAATTGTTATTTCGTGGGAACGAATTTTTAAATAGAGTGAACGAATTGTTAATTCGTGGGAACGAATTGTTAAATTGAGGGAACGAATTGCTATTTCGTGGGAACAAATAGTTATTTCGTGGGAACGAATTAATAAAAAAGAATTATACGTAGAACTGCGGGGCTCCGTAGGTCAGAGTGTGCACACAGGTGAAAGACTCGGACCTGTGATATAAAAAATGTCCTTTGAAAAAGAATCCCATTATCTCACCCAATTGTGTTCGTATTGTATGTTACGTTTCTATGGTTAACAACAAACGGGTGGGGCAGTGGGTTTTGTCTTCAATTGGTATCTTTTGTCACAGATCCGAGTCGTTCATCTGTGGATGAATCAATCGTGACTCAATCAGTGAAATGCCTTCATGTTTCTAAGAAGCATGGACAGACTGCACGGGTGTGCAATCAGATCTGACCAGTGGACTATTTCACCAAAATTGCGTGGTATACTTATCTAGCAAAGTTTACTTTGAGGGAGTAATCATTTTTTTCCCCGAAATGCATTATTTCATATAGAACTAACGATTGCATATATTTGATGATTAAAAGTATGCGGAACTATTATACTGAATGTATTACATTATCACAGCCAAAATGGCTGTGATAATGTAATAAATTCAGTATAATACAAATTAATAAGTTCATCATTAAATTGAAAGTTTCTCCCTCAAAGTGTACGTAGCAAGATAAGTATATTTGCAATGTTGGTAAAATAGGCTACAGAAACGTATTAAGCGCCATTTCTCCAATCACAACCACATAGTATGTACCTGGCAGCTATTGGCGGAGTATGTGTTGGAACCCAATCTGGCCGATCCTGAAATAAAATGTACCTTTATATTAACGACCGTCTCTGTAATATTAGCATAATGGGTATGCGCCCGCCTATGAAACAGCAGATTACTACAGTGCAACCTCTCTACAACAGCCACCCATTAGAAGACGATGTTGTAGAGAGGTGGCTGTTGTATGTGGCTGTTGTTAATGCTGAATTAAATTTTGTCGCAAGCTGTTCATTTATTTTCTTCGATACTTCTCAACAAAAACATGATTTGGCAACATTTTAGAATAATTTCCAATGGAAATGATTATAAAGTGCTGTTAAAACATGTTTTTATTGAGAAAGAAGGCAAAAGCAACAGCAGACGTCAATTTTCGTGTTCAGCAGTCTAAGGGTTAGATACAGAGGAAATCATTAATTTGGGATATAAAATAGCAGCTGTTATAGAGAGGGTGTTGTTGTAGAGAGGTGGCCGTTCGGGAGGTTTGACATTGGCAGATTCTATATCACTTGTTTTATTGTTTTTAAACAAAAGGAATAAACGCTTAAAATCTTCACAGTTTTGATTATTGAAAAGCAACATAAATATGTCTGTTCATTTAGTTACATGTGCACATTTACATTACGTTTTACTAAACTTCGTACGACTAAAATGTTCGTAAGTGCAAAATTATGATAGTGTGTAAATTTCACATTACCTATGTTTTCTTGTAAACAATTATTGGATTTACATTTATTGAGCATAGGCTGCATATGCAGCCTATGCTCAATAAATGTAAAGCCATCAATTGAAATTTCCAGACGATCCTAAATTTGCACTTACGAACATTTTAGTCGAACTAAGTTTAGTGAAACGGGCCCCAGATGTGTTTCATTCAATAACCAAATACTTGATGGGACCTAATATACACATGCACCTATTTCCATTCGTGAGTACATTATTATACAAATTAAGTGAAATATAATAAAAGGAAAAAATAACGAAGACATGTACATATTATAAATAGTCACATAGTAATGAATAAACGGTATTAAAATACATACAAATAGCATGACAGTGTTTGGGATCCGAGCCTGGGCAACGAAAACAGCAATTGCCAGAATATGTCAAAGTCCTCATATCAATTGCGCTGTGGAACGATTTTTATTTAGTATAGTTAACCGACAAAGTGCAAATAAGATACTATGCTATCGGTTTGTATAATGTATTACAGCGACCTAACAAAAGAACGCGAGGGCTAAACGACACTTTACTTCAATGGGATTATATAATTAGTTAATGTTTTGTTGAGATTTTAAAGTTATGGAGAGTTTTAAAGAGTACCCGCCCATTCAGTAGACACAAACAAACTGTTCTTTATAGCAATGAAATAAGTGTATAATTGTGTCACTATTCCACTAGTTCTAAAATTTACGAGTGTCCGCTATACAGATATAATAATTTAGTAATATTTATTTTACTGATAGTGAGTCGCGGTGGTATGAGGCTATTTACATATGCAAATGAGTCATAATAATTTTTTAATTATTTATACTAATTAAATGTGTCACCTGAAAAAATAATATTTTCGACAGATTATAAATTATGATCATTGCACATCAAACAATAAATACAGAGAATAAATAGTAATGTCCGTTAACATGTTAAGGAAACACGGTTATCGCATCTGATATCAATGTGGAAGTTACGTCTGATATAAAATGTATAATAATGTCAATCAATACGTGGGGTAATGGTGAATGAATGTTCATTTTGCCAGAAAATGTCTCAGATGATGTCTCTGATATACAGAACAGTTTGTGCCTACTGCGTGGGCATGTACCTTTAATAAAATGATCCACTTTGTTGACAGTATCTGTTTTATAGCTTTGCATTTATAAATGAACACATGAGTGTCTGTTAATGCGTTTAAACAGTCTATATTAGCTATTTTAAATGCGGCTGTGTCTGACGGAATGGGCCTATGGGTTGTGCGACCAGTGCAGATGCAGATCAGCCTGTGCATCCGCACAGTCTGATCAGGAGCTGCACTGTTCGCTATTCCCTCATTGAAACATCCGTCATGCTTCTATGAATCAATAGGCATGTATGTTGTTATCATGCTACATGAGTGTGTTATTTGACCAGGAGCTACAGCGGTCGCCAATTCCATAAGTTCCATTTAACCTGTTAAAGCAGCAAATACTACGGGGGTACATTTATAAATAACAATCCAATACACTCGAAGTTATTGACATTAAACATATTATATAGATGATACTGCATGAGTGATGATTTAATATGCTATTTATTCAACGAGTTTACTGATTTCATAAGAAACGAGGCTATGCCGAGTTTCTTATGAAATCAGTCAACGAGTATAAGTGTACAAATCTCACTACAAATCGTTCTACAATGTTCACTATTCAAAACCACATGTTCAGGAATAAGAGCGTTCGATGTTTTATGGATTATTTCGGTATCTCTGGTAGTTCGGGTGCATTGTTACCAACATGCAATGTGCCGCGAATTACACGTATACGTACGGTAATGTGAGTCTTTTGACAGTAGATAAGGGGCCCGAAAGTTCGGAACGGCGAATGAGTAGATAATTGACGATGTGTGTTGTGTGTAA
>CM055267.1:18387504-18424494 GCA_029237695.1 Conchocele bisecta | reverse complement strand
TGTTGTGTGTAATGATTGAGAATTAGTAGTTGCACAAAACTATGTCAATTTCCCAAAACCAACGAAATCCATCAAAATACCCACATGGCACTAAAATAATGAACTTCTGTTCAAACACCTGTGTTCAAAACTAGGTTCCACTCTGCGATACAGTATTACATTTGGAGCAAATATCTCAAATGGTTGTCACACAGCCGCGGCGTAACTTCTCCGTGTGACTATTCACAGTATGCCTCAAATTGAGCGACTATAGAACTATGGATACGTTTACAAGATAATGGATTAAAAGCACAAATGTCCATAAATTCATATAACATTACTAAATAATGTAATAGTAAAGTATTCCGCATACACAGACTAAACATTAAAACTCTACCAACATGTATGACACTCTGGCATGGTCAATATATAAAAGGTTACTGTCTTGGAACGGTCAGTCATTAAAGTTTCTTTATGACACAGGAGGAAAGACAAATCACTGATGTATGAGTGCTACTGTATTGGTTGTATAGTGATGTGCGGAAAACAATACACTTACACCTAATTTTGGCAAATGTTGGAACAGTGTCGCGATGTCGCGCCACTTTTGTGAATTTCTTAATTGTCCAACAAGAAGCAAATATCAATCAAAACGGCTGAAAAAACACACAATATAATGACTGTTTTGGTTTATATTACTTCCATATTCCACGTCCAATCACCTACAGGTAATTTACAGACACTGGGCGATAATAGTTGATATATAAAGCTGAGAAATCAAGATTTTACAAGATGTTGAAGGTGGTCATTGTCCGTCTGCGATACGAAAATAACTAAATGTGTTGCATCGCGGAGTTCGCTCGCTTACCCTTGTGTGCAGTAACTGTAAAGTATGTTCAGGGAGACATAGCTACAATCAACATAAACTTCCAACTTCAAATTCTACAGGAAACCATATCTCACATAGGGCCTAGGCCTACGTTAGAGTTAGAACACACCAACTACTTTTACTATATAATGTATCCGAATCCCATCCCACTAGGTCAGTCTCTCCTACTTTCACTGTTCGTGTGGATGTTTTGGGATCTACTTCTACATGACGTGCAGCCTGTTCTCCACTGGATCTACATGAATAAAATAATAGGTTCACTTACTCCTAAGAAAGAAAAATTCAACCTCGTCATGTCCCCCAAAATTGTTTATTACATTATTTGGCCGAGGAAACTCTGTTTACATCACGTGTTGTGAGTATTTTTACTCCCATTTTTGTATCAACATGCGCCTTATCTGCCATACACTGAATAGAGAATAGTAGGTTAGTGCCGTGAATGGGAACAAATATCTGGCAAGGCTAAGGAAACGGGATGGGCGAGGATCTGCCGAGCATATCCCGTTTCCGTGCCGCGCCAGATATTTTTCCCATTCACGGCACTAACCTACTATTCTATTTATCCCGTTAAGACCTAAAAATGGCTTTAAAATGCCAAAAATAGTATTGACTGGATATCAAAAATGTTTCACGGCACTGTGTTTCACGGCACATGCGCACTGTGTTGACGGGATAAACGTGTTTAGAGAATATGTGAAGTTTCATACATGATGTACTTAGTAACAAATTTAAAACACCATTGTCATTATTTTTTAGTGACAATGCCAAATATTTGCATTATACAGTGAAACCTCTCTAAACCGGACACTGGGAGGTCCCCAGTGTCCGGTTTAGAGAGGTTTCGCTGTAGATCAGATATTCGATACTTCTTTGCGATCCCGAACAGACATGTATCACCTGAGATAACTGACAAAAGAAACTCATCAAAAATAGGAATACATGTGTTTTCTTGGTGTCCGGTTTAGAGAGGTTCCACTGTACTATTATATCGGGAGGATAAAATAAAATGACCCCGATGTATAGTGCCATAGGTCAGAAACAGTGTAGAATAATTCACAGGGGCGGATCCAACTAGGGTTGTCTAGTTGCGAAGGTGACTTTTGCAATCGACTCCCGTACCGTCCGTAGCCAGCGACGGACTGTACGGGAGTAATTACAAGAGTTACCGTTCGCAACTAGGGGGCTGTCGAGCTCTTCGAAATGCACTTTCCTGTGTTTTACGGCATTTAAATTCAGACTCCCACTGGTGTCAACTTTGATATATGTAAACTCCGTGGCTGAACGGAGTGGCGCAGGCTGCAACCCCGGACCCCCCCCCCACCCCCCCCCCCCCGCTCCAGATCCGCCCCTGATTCAGTATAATGTCTCACAATAATTATCACTTCGTGCAATTGTCTCCTATATCTGAGAGTTTCAACTCAAATTTTATTAATAATCATGCGGTGATGAAAACAAAAAATCATGATCCAAAACCTAAAATGCCGAAATTAGTTGATTGATTGTTGATTTAAAAGTGTCTGACCATATCAATAGATAATAGTGATAATTGAGGTTTGGATTCATTTCTGGAACCTCGAATTAACAATTCGTTCCCACGATATAACAATTCGTTCCCACGAATTAACAATTCGTTCCCGTGGGAACGAATTGTTAAATTGAGGGAACGAATTCTTATTTCGTGGGAACGAATTAATAGAACAAATAATTCTCTACGTCCCCTGCGGGGTTCCGCAGGTTCATGCCTTCGGACGTGTGTCAGATATATAGCTTAGTGCATTATATACAATAAAAATTACAGGGTGATGATACCCCAACAAATGCATGTTATGAATGGAAATGGAAACAGGGGGGCCAGTGTGGCCATACATCGCTCACTTGGTTAGTATATATATGGAAGTACATGTATATCTGAGAAAGCTCTATTCATTCATTATTCCTATAAGTTTTATCGAAATCAGTCTGGAGATTATAATGGGAAGACATTGTTTAAACAGTTTGTCTTGCTTATACGGCGGCCATCTTGAATTATGTGACACTCTCCATTTTGACAAATCTGTAAATGTTTCACTGAATGACAATAACTATGAAGTTTGTCCAGCATCGGTCAAGCGGTTAGTAAGAAAAGCCTGTTTGTTGGACTACGTAACCATCCGATTTTCATAAAATCCGTTTCAGAGGATCGCCTCCTCAATAACTTCGATTTGCTATACAAAATGACCATGTTTGGTGAAATGTGAAATTTGACCCCTCATTGACCCGCCAGCAGCGCCCATTTTTGGACCTGAGGTCATAATTTTAACAAATCTGAAACAGCATTGGTTATCGAACATATCCTATCAAGTTTCGCTGAAATATGTTAGGCGGTTCGTGTGAAGAACATTTTTTACAATAGTTTCACCTACTTTTCCACGGCGGCCATCTTTGATTATGCGACAACCTTCAAATTTACAAATCTACTCTATGAACTCTCCGATTAAATGATGACATTACGACCTTCCGGTGGCCATCTTGGATGACCTAATCATTCGATTTCAACAAAGAACATGATCCAGAGTGACCGTCTCCTCAATACCTTCGATCTGATATATGTCAAGACCATATTCCGGTCAAATGTGAAGTTTGACCCCTAGCTGGCCCCGCCCATTTTTGACCCCGGTGCCACCATTTTGACAAATCTGAGACATCATTGAATATCGATAATTTCTGCCACGTTTCGTTGAAATCGGTCCGGCGGTTCGTGAGAAGAAGATATTTTTAAGAATTTGACCTACTTTTCCACGGCGGCCACGAATTTTACAAACATGCCCCGACCCATATATCATCTCTGTGAATCTTAATACAAACATTGACACATCGGTTCGGGAGAAGAAGACATTTGAAATTGTGGACGGACGACGACAGACGACGGACGAAAAGCGGTAACAATGGCTCAGTTGAGCAAGAAAAAGCATATCAGTCATTGTCAGACATGCGAGGTACATCTACAACAATATTATGGTGATGAAGAAATTGACATGACGGTTTACTGTTGAACTTCCATTTTTGTTAGTATTCAATCAATTGCGGCATTTGCATTTTTGGATCATGAATTTTTATTTCAGCACCACAAATGTAATTAGGTCATGCCATTGTTTTTCTCTGTTAATGCCTTGCAGTGTGCAAAGGGTTGAGGAAGTTTTTAAATAAATTTAAATTGCCGCTAAATAATAAGAAAACGCTCTTATTAAACTTACTAAGGGTAAATTCATGAACGTATTTTCAATTTTCATATTACTTCACCAGTAAATATTGTAAAATAGTATACACAGTTTGTTTGTTTTTTCATAGAACCACTCTCAAAACCTACCCGCACGCGGACGCTTAACAGAGGAAGAACTTTGTATGGCCTAATAAAAATATAGAGTTGATGCTCTTAGATTTCAAAGATAATTTGCATGAGTTGATAGTATGAAATTATATTCAGATAACGTACTACATGTGAGATATCGAAATTTGAAAACTGGGGTTAATTGTTTTATCAAACCGATATCAGCTCGGATGTCTGGTTGAGAGGGGTTCCACTAAACAATGAGTTCCTCATATGGTGTCCGGTTTAGAGAGGTTTCCCTAAACAATGAGTTCCTCATATGGTGTCCGGTTTAGAGAGGTTTCCCTAAGCAATGATTTCCTCAAATGAGTTCCTCATATGGTGTCCGGTTTAGAGAGGTTTCCCTAAACAATGAGTTCCTCATATGGTGTCCGGTTTAGACAGGTTTCCCTAAACAATGAGTTCCTCATATGGTGGGGTCCGGTGGTTTAGAGGAGGTTTCTTTCCCTAAGCAATGAGTTCCTTTCCCAAATGATTTCCTCATTATGGTGTCCCGGTTTAGAGAGGTTTCCCTTATCAAACAATGAGTTCCTTCAATATGGTGGTCCGGTTTAGAGAGGTTTTCCCTAAACAATGAGTTCCTCATATGGTTCCGGTTTACCGGTTTAGAGAGGGTTTTCCCTAAGCAATGATTTCCTCAAATGATTTCCGCTAAATATAGGTTGTCCGTTTAGAGAGGTTTCCCTAAAACAATGGAGTTCCTCATATGGTGTCCGGTTTAGAGAGGTTTCCCCCCCCTAAAAACAATGAGTTCCTCAATATGGTGTCCGGTTTAGAGAGGATTTCCCTACAAGCAATGATTTCGCTCAAATGGTATTTGTCCGGTTTTGAGAGGTTTCACTAAACAATGATTTCCTCATATGATGGTCCCTGTTTATTTGAGGAAGGTTTCACTAAAACAATGAGTTTTCCTCATATGGTGTCCTGGTTTAGAGAGGTTTCACTAAACAATGAGTTCCTCATATGGTCTCCTGGTTTAGAGAGGTTTCACTAAACAATGATTTCCTCATATGGTGTCCAGTTTAGAGAGGTTTCACTAAACAATGAGTTCCTCATATGATGTCCTGTTTAGAGAGGTTTCACTAAACAATGATTCCTCAATGTGTCCCTGTTTAGAGTTCACTAAACAATGTTCCTATGATGTCCTGTTTAGAGAGGTTTCACTAAACAATGAGTTCCTCATATGATGTCCTGTTTAGAGAGGTTTCACTAAACAATGAGTTCCTCATATGGTGTCCTGGTTTAGAGAGGTTTCACTAAACAATGAGTTCCTCATATGGTGTCCAGTTTAGAGAGGTTTCATTAAACAATGAGTTCCTCATATGGTGTCCTGGTTTAGAGAGGTTTCACTAAACAATGAGTTCCTCATATGGTGTCCAGTTTAGAGAGGTTTCACTAAACAATGAGTTCCTCAATGGTGTCCAGTTTAGAGAGGTTTCACTAAACAATGAGTTCCTCATATGGTGTCCAGTTTAGAGAGGTTTCACTAAACAATGAGTTCCTCTATGGTGTCCAGTCCAGTTTAGAGAGGTTTCACTAAACAATGAAAGGTTGCCTTTCATAATTGGTGTCCGTTTAGAGAGTTTTCACTAATACAATGTGGTTTCCTCAAATGGTGTCCAGTTTAGACAGTTTTCACTAAACAATGAGTTCCTCATATGGTGTCCAGTTTAGAGAGGTTTCACTAAAAGATGAGTTCCTCATATGGTGTCCGGTTTAGAGAGGTTTCACTAAACAATGAGTTCCTCAAATGGTGTCCGGTTTGGAGAGCTTTCACTATGCAATGATTTGCTCATAGTGGATGTCCACATTGTACTGTACACTTATGTCCACATAGATAATGGAGGATGTCCAGTTTAGAGAGGTTACACTGTACAATGATTTTTCAAAGAGGTTGTCCGGTGTAGAGAGGTTCCACTGTACAATTATTTCGTCATAGAGATTGTCCGGTTTAGAGAGGTTCCACTGTACAATTATTTCCTCATAGAGGTTGTCCGGTTTAGAGAGGTCCCGCTGTGCGATAATTTCCTGATAAACGTTGTCCAATTTAGAGAGAGAGCAATGTGCACTGATACCTCATCCTCATGGCCCGGTTTAGAGAGGGACCACTGTGCGATGATTTTCCTGGTTAGGGTGTCCGGTTTAGAGAGGTACCACTGTGTGATGATTTTCCTGGTTAGGGTGTCCGGTTTAGAGAGGGACCACTGTGCGATGATTTTCCTGGTTAGGGTGTCCGGTTTAGAGAGGGACCACTGTGCGATGATTTCATCATAAAAGCTGTCCGGTTTACGGTGATTTCCTCTAGAGCGTGTTCGGTTTAGTATAAATTAGATCACGGTTCGTCCACATGTACGAGGAGATAATCCGCGAGCTTTAGCGAGCGGATTATCGCTTGTACATGTGGGCAAACGTGTTCTAACTTATTTATCACATCTTCATGCACATACCTTGTACACGAGCTGTGTTAATACAGTTACAACACCCGGAAATGTGTCAAAGATGTGATAAGAGATGGTTCCCTCATGACGCGTCACATATTATGGGTATCTCCCGTAATACGCATTGTATTCGTATTTAATATCCGCTTCACCGCTGCAATTAACACGACACCCGAGTATGTGTGTGTTGTATTTACGTCGATTATCTAACTACAAAACATGTGAACAGAAATATTTACTGTTCATTGACATGCGATGTTGTTCACTGTAAAGGCACATATATTTCGCCCTGCTTTCTAAGATTATCGCTGGCTAGTAGCCGCTCCAGTTATTTCACACATTACAAGATTTAACCTCATTAAGTTACATATTGCCAAATTTAATGACTACCTTTTCGACAGGAAAAGACAAATCAATACTCTAATTGGAGACTACATTATAAACCTGGCTAATTATACCTATACTATTGTTCACATATTTAATTTTTAAACACATTAAACCTAAGAAAATATTTAAATGTAAGTAATTTCGTCTTCAATACCAAAACCTCCCCATTGTGTTTTATTTAATGACATTCCATCACATATGGATTTCATTGGGAACAAAAACAATGTTCCTGTGGGAATTTAAAATGCGACAAAAAGGACAAGAATGTCGAAACAGGAAAAACATTTGGAAAATGATTCCTGACTAGATAATGTAAATAAGAAAACAATTGTTAATTTTTGAAAACCGGTCTACAAATTACACAATGTATTTTTAAAAATGCCCATAGAAATAATTATACTTTCAAATACAATTAATTATGATTTAATTTCATCAAATAAAGTATGGGGAGGGGGATTTTTTTAATACATGTATTCACGAAAACCTATTTATTATAATATTGTTTTATTTATTGAATGTGTTAATGCCTTGTAGAAAAGCGTACTGAATAAGTAAACAAATCAGGAGGCAGTTGCACTAAACTTCGTACGACTAAAATGATCGTAAGCGCAGATTTAGAATAGTCTGTAAATTTCAATTTACGGATTTACATTTATTGAGCATAGGCTGCATATGCAGCCTATGCTCAATAAATATAAATCCAATAATTGTGTACAAGAACACATTGTTAATGTGAAATTTACAGACTATCATAATGTTGCACATTTTGGTCGTACGACGTTTATTGAAACCGCCCCTGAGCACTATTAAACAGAGATAATGCATGTATGTATGTACGTATGTATGGAATAGTTTATTAAAGTTTCACATGTCATTTATACAGGTAAAATAGGACACGGTATATCATCACATAAAATGAAACCCAGCCATATTTGGCTTACGAGACACTATGGAAAAATGTACAACATTTACACAGTTTGTACATAACTAGCGAAAACAAAACAAAAACAACCTTATATAATATAAGATGGCTAACATATGCTAAGATCGTCAGGTATGTCGCCTGCAACATAACTGACTACTGTGTGTTCCACGTTTTTCTGCCGACGAACTTTTGGCTATTAAACATATTAAATCTAAAAAATATTTTAATGCAATTACTTTTTCACCAATAACAGAACAACTGACCCTCCCCAAACATTTTGTTTGATGAAATTCCATCAAATCTTGATTTTATTGCGAACATTTTCCTATGTGAATTTAACATGGGGAAAGAGGTGGAAGCGCTGGGGGAGGAGTAAAAATAAACCGACAACATTTTGAAATTGTCTCCGAAACCTGGCTAGATAGCTTGGAAATGATGTAACTAAGAAAATAAGTTAGATTTTGAAAATCGGTCCCCAAATGAACAAATATTAAAAATATCTATTTTAGCCCCCAATTTAAATTCCCATAATAGGAAAATATTTGTTTTCACAATAAAATCAATATTTTACGGAATTTCATCAAATAAAAAAAAAGGGGAGGTTGATTTTTTTGTTATTGATGAAAAAGTACTAATAGTTAAATAGTTTTAAGATTTAATGTGTTTAATGGCCAAAATATCGTCGGCAGTAAAACGTGGAACAGACAGTAAGTATGTCACAAGTATGAAAGAAAAATAAAAGGAGTAAGAAAATAGGAGACATCTGTAAAACAAATATATTTTTGTTATAAAATACAACATTGTCGCCTTCTACATACATGTAAGTGTATTCGTCAACGTTATTTGTAACTGAGTGTTACATAATATATCACATAATTTGTCAAGAGAACTTAACCCTTGGACCGCTACTCACAACAATTGTCGTCTGCTGTTGCTTTTATATATTGCCTTATTTCTCAGTAAAAAACATGGTTTGACAGCACTTCAGAATCATTTCCAATGGAAATGATTCTGAAGTGCTGTCAAACCATGTTGTAAATTGATCTAAAGTGCTGTCAAACCATGTGTTTGATGATAAAAATGGAAAATAGAAAATAAACAGCAGACGACAAATAATTAAGATAGCGGTCTAAGGATTAACCCTTTGAACCCGAAATCCCACTATAGCGGTTTATGCAAAATGTGCAGATCCAGATGAGCCGGCTCGTAACGAGCCGTCTCATCAGGATCTGCACTTTTTGAAAGTAATTTTAATATTTCATAAATGGACGAATCTGAAAATCATTTTGTGACCATTGGATTGGTCGGAACATTAGCATATCACAGTCCATTCCAGTTCCTTAGGGTTGAAAGGGTTAATGCATCAAACTGTATATCAAATGAACGCGCTGATGAAAATAGAGTTAACCTCAAATCGTCGTAATTGTCATCTTCAACAGGCCGCGACTGACAATATCTGCATGTCCTAACGTTGCAAGGAGTTTCATTACTTACGGACCCCGCAGGGGACGTAGAATTTTTTTTTTTATTAATTCGTTCCCACGAAATAACAATTCGTTCCCACTATTTAACAATTCGTTCCCACGAATTAACAATTCGTTCCCACGAAAACTAATTGTTATATCGTGGGAACGAATTGTTAATTCGAGGGAACGAATCGTTAAATTGAGGGAACGGAACTCCGTAATATTGAGAAGACTGAAGCCGAGCTTCTGACGACACATTCTGATCACGAGGGTGGAATAACCTTGGCCATTTCAGTTGATAGTTTACAAAATATTATCAAATTAGTGTTCAATGTCGTCACTATACAGCGCTGGCGACGCCAAAATGTACGTCGCACGTTGTTGACGTCATCAAAATTAAAACTACGTCATGACGCTATGATGTGATAATAAACACATCATCAACAAATTAGTTAAAATTACAATAAACATCAAATACGAATTAATAAAACAAAATAATTATATATTCGTCACCTGCGGGGCTCCGTACAATTTCCACTATCTCGGGTGAGATAGTAAAAACAAATACAGATGTAGGATATGTTATGATGGTTAGTACGGTTAGAGTGTGACACGGACGGCGCTGTTTGGTACAAATGGAAGACTGGAACCCAGGATTGAGTAAATGGCCTATTTGAAAAGGTTACTCCCTCCACCAATTTCTGTTAGCTTATAGAGTCTATTCTAATATGCTGTATATAATGTATTATGTACGGAAATTGGTCGATGGGGTGACGATTTTCAAATGAGCCATTTACGGGGTCCTATAGGCCCGAGTCGTCCACATGACTTTGTGTATTCTGGTATTGCATATGGATATTTGTGGCTGTCACTGGAAAATTGGGACTTATGGAATTTGTGACCAGTGTAGCTCCTTAACAAATAGCACATTCGTGAAGCCTGATAACGATATATATTGCGTGTTAGAAGCATGACGAGTATTTCATTAATGCAATAGCGAACGGTGCAGATTCGGATCAGACTGTGCGGATGCACAGGCTGATCTGAATCTACACTGGTCGCAAAACCCACAAGCCGTGTGTATTGCTATACAACACCCATAAACCCCAATTCTCCAGTTACAGCCGTATTGTACAAATATCAATGACACAATATTGGTTTATGTTTCCAAACATGGAGCCAACAAGGGCTATTTCTTTGAACTTTGGACAGACGGACAGCCGGATAGGTGGACCAGTTATTGTGTTTAGAAATATAATCCAGTGAAGCATGTGACTTACCTAATGATCCAAATCCACTGTCGGACTGACCTGCAGTGTGTAAGGGATATACTTTTATCAATTGATATATAGTTTACGAATATATCTCACAAGGTGACACAAAAGGTCAGCGACTGGGTTTGAAACTACCTCACATGACTAAAATGTTCCGAATAACAATGTGTTTCTTTGTTTGTATATTAGTGTTTAACGGCCTATCAACAGCTAAGGTCATATAAGGCCGCGCAGGTTCAATCCCGTATATAACCTGCTGCATGGGGGGGGGGGTTGTCCCAAAATCAGACCGGAATATTTACTTAGAGAAAAAATATATTCAGCCCTAAAATTAGAATAACTTGTCCTGGTGCCAGGTCCATACCACACCAAAGTCCCTAGGCCCCTTCCCCTAAAATAAGATTACGAGTAATTGTAAAAGTCACATAAGGGGTATAACCAGATTCAACTGTCTCATACAAAATGCCAAAGACGTATGTGAGGGCCAAACCAGGTCTCCAGTTGGAATTCCGGAAAGGATGAACCCCGATCGTTAAATTACCCATCGCATACTCCCACCTGCCACCCTCTCCGAATAACAAAATAAACCCCAGACATATACTTGAAAATGTTGAAAAATGATACATTAACATGCCTGTGAAGTAGGTTAGTAAACCAATTGACTGGTTTCTGCAAGCAAACACAGTTGGAAGACTCAGATCTAGGACCCAATAAATGGCTCATTTGTAAATGTTACCCCACCCATAGCCTATTATGTAGCCTGTACTGTATAGTATATGGAAATGGGTGGGTGGTGTAACGTTTTTCAATTGACCCATTTACTGGGTCCTATGTCCAAGTCTTCCACATGTGCAAGTAAACAGTGCCTATGGCATAACACATAAGTAGCCTATTTCACCAAAATTGCAAAGTACACTTATCTTGCTTAGTACACTTTTAGGGAGAAATTTTCAATTCGTTCCCACGATATAACAATTCGTTCCCACGAATTAACAATTCGTTCCCACGGGAACGAATTGTTATTTCGTGGGAACGAATTGTTAATTTGAGGGAACGAATTGTTAATTCGTGGGAACGAATTGTTAATTCTTGGGAACGAATTGTTATTTCGTGTGAACGAATTAATAAAAAAATAATTCTACGTCCCCTGCGGGGCTCCTTAAATATTTGATTATTTAGTGTGGTTAACCCTTTAAGCGAGACTAGGAAGACTGAGGTGGGTGGGTGGCTGTATTATTGCAGCAGTATTTATATATTACATATTTGTGACTGTGGCTGGAGAAATGGGGCTTATGAGATTTGTGACCAGTGTAGCTCCAGATCAAACAGGATATGCATTTAGCAATAGGTCTATATCTAATGCAATGTGATGTAATTAGAGGTATGCACACAAAACAACCTACTATATTGTTTGTTCGAAGCATGTCGGGTGTTTCATTAATGGAATAGCGAACAGTGCAGACCCTGATCGGACTATGCGGATACACATGGTGATCTGCATCTACACTGGTCACAAAACCTACAAGCCGTGTTTATTGCTATACAACATCACGTACAGTGGCGGGTTCACACTCGCTTTTGTCGCTCCGTTGCCGATAATATATACATTCACTTCGTGTATATTATTATTTATAGATCGATGACGGAGCGAAAACTGTTGTCCTACGCATCCGCCAATTGACTGACGGGTATCAAGCACATTAACCATTTTCATATAGTCCATAAAGCCAAAACACCGTAGATCCAGATGAGCTGGCTCGGTACGAGCCAGCTCTTCTGGATCTACAGTGTTTGTCACTTATAATATTTTGAAACAATATCCCTTTATTCATCCATGCAATAATAATATAAAAGTAACATGAAACAAACCACGTTTTATATAATTATGTAGCGTTGAGTGGGGAAATGTGGCATATGGGTCTTGCGACCAGTGTAGAACCAGAGCAGTCTCTGCATCCGCACAGTCTGATGAGGATCTGCACTATCCGCCATTCCATCAATGAAACACCGGGAGTTCCTTGCTGGAATGATTTTACGAAAACAATCGCATGCGTGTTCATGTTATTTATTTATGACTGTAAGCTTTAAACTGTTCAAATGGCATTGCGGATGCCGTTGTTTTTACATATGAACAGTATAGTCCTTGGCAATCTGACATGACTGGTGAAAACCGCATGCAAACGAGGCCCTTTGAACAGTTCGATAATACTACATATATGGACGTTTACGCTCAACCTAGAATTGAAACGATGCTCAGTTGTTTATTTAGCCGTATGTTCAACAACAACAACAACAATGGACGTGTGCGCAAAATTTATCAGGACAATCATCCGGTTCTAACTAAAGAATTACGCGGAGTTTTCTCTTGAAAAAGTGTGAACAGACGTATGAATGTGTTGGTAATGTGGTACTGATGTGACAGATAGGGACTACTCGGAATTGTTGAGTTTGAAGCATTGTTTCATTTCTCGTTTCATAACATTGAGCATCGATTGAACTAACATACATGCTGAGCCATTGTTCTCCATACTAACTTTGCCCTGCGGTCTTTGTTATACAAAACAACTGAATTGAATGACCACAGCGGACAACACATGAATGAAAAATCGTCACGCTCCAGTGGGTTTTGTACTCGCTTGTAGTACAGGTAACAATGAGCGCACAAAATACGTTTGATTTCTACCCGTTTGGCGACATGCACATGGACGGCCGTGCGAACACTAGCCGCTGCTCGACTCCAGAACGGGTATCGGCGCGGATACGTCAGTTTAATAGTGAAACCGATCCGAAACAGGTGGTCAACTCACAGTTGTTGAAAATAAAAAGCGAGTTTCCTTCTGTCAGTGACGATGATGACGAAACTATATACACATCCCAGGTACCAAACCAGCAGTTTTACGGTTAAAACACGACGACGCGTTAAGATGTCTCCCACGAGAGCTATATATAGATGAACTATTACGTCTATGTAACAACGATCCAGCGCGCATTAATTGGTACCGGGCAACGCTCGCGGAACGGGCGAGAATTCACGATGATTGCCCGGCAACCAGGCTAGTAACCCGAAGGAAATCCAAGAATGGGTCCATCTCCGAGAAATGCGCGTTAGACTGCTATATTCTGCACATGTTCAATAGTGGCGAACGCACGGGGGATATACAGAACGTGTTCAGCAGCAGTAGTGACAAGACAATTATTGACCTGACAACGCCATCACCATCCAATATCGAGCCGGACGAGTTGACGCTGAAGGATACGCTGGTCGTGGCAGATGTATCGGCAGTCGTCATGCAACTGCAGGCGGACGTCAAGGAGCTCACAAAGCAACAGAAACATAGTACCAGCCCTCATGCAGGACATGAAGCTTCAATTGTAACGAGTTTTCAACTATGATAAACATGATGCTGACCTCGGTAAACAGTGTGCGATCGAATGTGCAGGACACACAGGACACTAACAACACGCTCGCTACCCTAACAAAGGAAGTGTCGAACTTAACTGCTACTATACACTCATGGCCCAGATATACATACCATGATGCACTCGTACAAGCCCAGCAAGAATCACTTGCACTCCATTCTAGCAGTGTTATTTCTACTGACTCGCCATTAATAGCCAGATTATGTACAGACGCGCACACGACAGACAATGTATGCCCTGATAATGATGGTATTGATGTTGTTGGTATAACTCCGAATCAATCACAATCCCTACATGGTACGGTATCGACCGACTCGTCCAGCACGGTCACTAATCTGCCACTAGTAGTGGCCTCCGATGACGTCATCCCTGCTCAAGGACGTGCCGGGGCAAACACTGCCTCTCATATGACGAGTGTTTGATAGCTCAACTAGTATCTCGGGCACGACTGTTGCCCTGGCCAATAGTGACGTCACAGGTATGATGACGTCAACTAACCCAAGCATATCCCCAAGTATAAGTTATGCCGCTGCTGCGAGCAGCATCACTGGTGCACGAAACGCCATTGGTTCTGATAACGCCAATAAACCTAAGGCTCCAAGTAATCTTACGACAGTAACGAGCCACGGCTCGAGTTCTCCCCGCGGCCCGAGGGCAACCCACACAGCCAGTAAAGGCAGCGGAGTGTATGCCAATAATAGACCGACTAATCCAGGTCTACGAACCACTCAGCCGAACAACGGTACACGCGACGCCCCTGGCACGTCCAATCGTGCTGAAGCTAGATACGCCCATGATGCAAATCGCTTATTGGACAAATCCACCCCGGTTAGCGGAGGCTTTGTGGCCGTGCGGAGGAGGAAACTCATAACGTACCATATAGGAAACATTGACCCTGATGTAACAGAGGCTGACATAGCAGACTTTCTACAGAGTAAGAGTATCGCAACCCGTCAGTTACAAATATTTTATAACAAAACACGAATGTCCGCAAAACTGGTGGTGTATACGGATAGCGTGGACGCCATCGAAAGCGATAATTTCTGGCCTAATGAAATTGTGGTGAGACGTTGGAAGAGTCGATCTGATTGGGAGAAAGAGTTAGAGGAGAGGAGAGACGTCAGACGACGTCTACGTGAAAGAGACCGGAACTATAAAAGTAGTGGGTGGGGTGATAATGAGGTAGACACAGATGGTGACTGGGGTTGTGGCGTTACTGGACAGACTGACCATAACTACGGCTCACAAAGTTATCATAGCGGCGATGGTCGACGTCGCACATACGAGCGATATGACGTCACTGACCACAATGCGCCAAATACGGTAATGAGTGCAGATCGTGGTGAGCCCGAGCGTGATTGGTATGATGTCGACAGTTACGAAACATGATGTACACTAAACACAAACCAACACTTAAACCGTGTATTATATATCTTAGCATGTTGTTGAGTGTCCTAGCTTGGAATGTGAGAGGAATCATGTCATCAGCTTATTCACTGTCACAGTTAGTGGACATTCATGATGTGGACGTTGTACTTGTTAGCGAACATAAGCTTATGCCACACTCTAAACACTTTATGAACAGTATACATGGTGCATATGACTGTTACACATCCTTTAATAGTGATATTGACCCATACAGCAGAGCCAGATGTGGGAAAGCTGGCGTCAGTATTATGTTCAAAAAGTCACTGTCTCACATTATAACGCCCATTGAAATTCAATGCGACAGAATAATTGGAATTGAGATGAAGCCACAGCATTCACAACCACCGTATATTTTCTCGGTTTATATGCCGGCTGATTCAAATAACACATACTATGATGAATGCATGGCCGACCTGCAGGCACTTACTTCATACTACCTTACACAAGGTCAAATAATAATCGGTGGAGACTTTAACGCACAACTAAATATCGGCATGGAGCAACTTGCGAGCCGACATAAAACAAAAATCACCGATGTACCAAATTCATCACAGATAATAATAATTTAATCGCTGCTAATATGTCCGCTCGAAGGTTAGGCCCGAACTATACTTTCATACCAACGCAGAAAATGATTGATCATTTTATCATTGATACATCTCTAAAACGCTGCTTTCACGAACTTAAAATACTAGACGAAAACGAGCAATTCGTTTCAACTTCCGATCATCTCCCTATACTCGCTAAGATGAATATTAACCAGAATATGTATAATCATGACACGGCTCGCGAACAGTGTATATCCTGGAATAAAACCACGGATGACCACATATTAATGTACAGAACACTATTAGACGAGACATTAAGTATACTACAACCCGACAGTGCTGATACAGTAGATTCGCTATCTGATAGAATAACATATGCTATACATCATGCAGCCAACGCGACATTGCCAAAAAGCAAATTTAAGACACATACTAAACCATACTGGACACGCGATGTGAAGGCGGCTCACGGTAAATCTCGACACATGCGATCCATCTGGATCAGCAATGGTCGACCGCGCGGACGCGAATATTCTTCATTTAATGCTTATAAACAAGCTAAAGCACAATTCCGAAAGATCCAGCGTATCGAGTCAGAAAAATATATGGATAAAGTGTACACTGACCTTGACGAAGCCGCCGAACTCGATTACCGATTATTCTGGAAACTTTTACGGAATCGGAAAACCGCGAGGTCTCCCACGTGCACCGAAATCACTGCAAATGGGTGTCTCCAGACTTCACCGGAAGGAGTCGCCGACGGTTTTCGCCATATATTATCGTAATATTTTTAACGACTCGTCGCAAAAAGAAGATGAATCACAAATATCCACTATTACAACCATGGTTAACACAATGGCGCATTCAACAGAACTCAAATACGGCGAAGTTCTTAAAAGTCCGATAACAATAAGGGAGATAACCGATATTAAAAGTACGTTAAAACGACGTAAGGCACCAGGCTCAGACAACACACAAAATGAACATATCATATACGGCAGTGACACTCTTGTTAAAATGATAGCTCACCTGTTCAACATAATATTTATGGAGGAAACTGTCCCACGAGCGTGGAAACAGAGCATAATTATACCGCTATATAAGGGAAACGGTAAATGTAAAACAGACCCGGGTAGCTATAGACCAATCTCCCTTATTCCATGTCTGTGCAAAATATTTGAACGTGTTATGGTCAATAGAATATGGACTTTTATACACACAAATTCTATTGATTTCCCCTGTAACCAGCAGCAAGGGTTTCAGAAGAACCTGAGCTGCGTATCTGCTGCATTCAACCTCCAGGAAACGGTGTACTCCAACACCGATTTAGGTAGCAACGTGTACGGTGCCTTCCTAGACATACAAAAGGCGTTTGATACAGTCTGGCACGCCGGTCTCCTGTATAAATTGCACAACTTAGGCATCCAAGGTAAAACCTGGAGAGTTATCAGAAGTTACTATACTGATTTGATATCATATGTGAAAGTTAACGGCGTATCGTCACAAACAATACCAGTAACTCGTAGTGTCAGACAAGGAGGAGTTATCTCCACATTTTTCTACCTCGTCTTTATAAATGATCTGTTAATCCAATTGGAGGATTCATGCCTGGGTGCCTCCGTGGGATCAGTTAGCGCGGGTAATCCGGCCTTAGCCGATGACATTACATGTTTGACTACGCGCCCAGACCATCTTCAGCGCCTACTTGATATCGTTAACGAGTACGCTACAAAATGGAGATTTTCGATAAACGCAGATAAATCCCGAGTCGTAATATTTTCTAAGTCTAGGGTATCACCAACAATCAGCTTCTCGCTAGGAACGACTAACATTGCCGTAGATGATAGCATCATACATCTAGGAATAAGACAACAATCTAATCTAAAGTACAAAGAACGAATTCAGGAAAGGTGCCAAAAAGGGCTAAACGCTTTTTATGCAATGATTGGACTCGGTGTGAAACCTGCCGGTCTAAACCCCTTAACTTCGGTGAATTTATATAGAAAATCATAATCCCAACAACGTTATACGGTTGCGAATTGTGGAACGCCCTGTCACAAAACGATATACTCACTATCAATAAACACCAGCATAAAATCGTGAAGAAAATCCAAGGCTTTCCCCTACGTACTCGATCTGATATGTGCGAGTCAATGCTGGGACTTCATACACTATCCGCAGAAATAGACAAACGTAAACTAGTATTCCTTCACAAAATTATGTCGCTTCCCAGCTCGGCTATATGTAGGAATATTTTTTACAGAAAACTCTTTCTATATTTAGCAGGGTCACCAACTGTTAAGACTGGTTTTATCCCAGATATCTGCCAGCTATTGTCTCGCTACAAGCTCACTCATATATTACGACTACATGATAACCTGCCGTCTAAATTTATGTGGAAAAAACAGGTACAGACTTCAGTTAACGCCCTGATCATTGGAGGCGACTCAGATTTTAATAGGTTTAAATGTCTGCATACGTCCGTAACTCCATGTATAGTCTGGAAGTCGTCACATACATTAGCACAACTGAAACTTGCAGACTTTATCGCGCAGTTGTGGATATGTATACCGGACCGAGAATATAGTATATGTCGCCTATGCGACGGTATCACAGAAGACGTTCTGTGCCATGCCGTTGCAGAATGCTCTTTCACTCTGCCTCTAAGGGACGCTTTCCTGGACAAAATACACAGGAATGTCACGTTTGTCACATACAACGAACTAGAACGCAGTCATGGCGAACAGTTTTTGCAGAAAATGGTAGGAGGTACTCTTGAGACACATAGCACAATGTCATCCGAAAGTGCAAGCATATTCCTACAAGATGCATTCATGTATGTTCGAGAGACTTTCGTCTCGTATCTTGATCATGTTTAATTAGTGTTAGTATATACACGCTGCGTTATGTAGATATATAATTGGAAAGTACAATGTTATATACAATGTTGATTCCGATCGATAGACACATGTCTACGACCAGTTTCCACAGAAGGATCAGATATACCAGTATGTTTAACTGACAGAATGTGTAAACACTGAACAGTGTAGCACAGATCAGCCGAATAAGTATTCGTCTGATCCACGTCTACGCTGGTCACAAATGAACTCGGCCAAATGAATACACAACGCATCGCATGCGTGCAGGTACGTGCATACACGTATATATGTGAACCACTGTATATTATCCCACAGACACAACACTCCTGTGCAACGCCAGGGACTATCTAGCATGTCAGCGGCCATTATGTATTATACCCAAAACTATGACATGAAAATCAACTTCACATTTATATCAATTTGTTTATTCGTGTACATATACATTTCTTGTATTGTTAACAATTTGAAATCTCCATATAGGAGGAAATAAAGATATTGAATTGAATTGAATTGCTCAACCTAGAATTGAAACGATGCGCAGTTGTTTATTTAGCCGTATGTTCACATAAGTGAAATAGGAAGTATTTTGTATCGCACGTCTAGCCATACCGCGATATGTGTACCCGTATCGAGAGGCGAACTACTGCCTGTTTCACGAAACCTGCCCAAATGTTACGGCTATATAAACAATGTAAAAACAATATTGTTTTCCATAATGTTAAATTGTATCAAACTTTAAGAATGAGCCTTCTTTTTATTTTGTGAAAGTTGGTCCAGTATTTATTTTATTACGAAAAAACAATTTCCCCATGTTAATGGACCGACTTTCAAAATATAACTTTTTCAAGCTATCTAGCCAGGTTTCGGAGTAAATTTCCATTTCTTCCGTTGTTTTCTACTCCCCCAGCTCCCCCACCTACTTTTCCCCCATGTTAAATCCCTATAGACGAATACTTTTTTCTTGATAAAATCAATATTTTACCCAATTACACGACATACAAAGAGGCTCATTTGTTGCTATAATTTAATATTATCGAAAACAAAAAAGTATGTTTTTGCATTATTTATATAGCCATAAAATGTGGGCATGTTTCGTGAAACGGATAATAAACATGGATCGGCATGGCGGCGGGATATTGATACACAAAATACTTAGAGCATGGTGACTGGTGTTCCGTACGGAGCCCCGCAGGGGACGTAGAATTGTTTGTTTATTAATTCGTTCCCACGAAATAACAATTCGTACCCTCAATTTACCAATTCGTTCCCACAAATTAACAATTCGTTCCAACGAATTAACAATTCGTTCCCTCAATTTAACAATTCGTTCCCACGAAATAACAATTCGTTCCCACGGGAACGAATTGCTAATTCGTGTGAACGAATTGTTATAACGTGGGAACGAATTGTTAATTCGAGAGAACGAAATGTTATATCGTGGGAACGAATTGTCATTTCGTGGGAACAAATTGTTAATTCGAGGGAACGAATTGTTATAACGTGCGAACGAATTGTTAATTCGAGAGAACGAAATGTTATATCGTGGGAACGAATTGTCATTTCGTGGGAACATATTGTTAATTCGAGGGAACGAATTGTTATTTCGTGGGAACGAATTAATAAAAAAAAATCCACGTCCCTTGCGGGGCTCCGTAGTTTCGCATGTACGGTCGATAGCCTCGTACAGACGGACAGCCATGCTCTATACAATACTCATATGTGACTATGACTAGATAAATGGGTCTCTGTAGCCTATTTCAGCAAAATTGCAAAGTATACTTATCTATTTAGGGAGAAATCATTTATTTTTCCCAAAATGCATTATTTAATATAGAACTAACGCCTGCATATATTTGATGATTAAAAGCATGCAGAATTATTATACTGAATTTATTACATTATCACAGCCAAAATGGCTGTGATAATGTAATAAATTCAGTATCATAAACATTAATAAATTTATCCTTAAATTGTAAATTTCTCCCTCAAAGTACACTTTGCTAGATAAGTATACTTTGCTTTGTTGGTGAAATCGGCTACAGTGCTCCAGGTGTGTATCTAAAGAGTGTTGTACCCCTTGATTTCACATTAAATGCGTATTTTATTTTTACAAATGGAGTATTTATTTTCTTCATTATTAAATATGGGACAAACGATAAAAAAAACATAAAACAAATATAAACATTCACGTATCTCTGTGTATCATTACTTATTCGCATATTTATACTGTAATAAAGTTGAAAATGTTGTTCGTTGAGCTCCAAAACGCAAGCATTTGTTGCTCAACTAAGTATATTTTCAACTTTATTACAGTAGTTCCACTACTCAATTTCAAGTTGAAAATCAATGCATATTTTCACATTTCTGTGAGTATGTTGTACTCCCACAGTTGATAATCAATGCGTATTCATCTAAAATAGGTGCGTAAAATATGTGTATTATTTTATCGCATAAGCGCCATTTCTCCAGTCGCGGCCACATATCATATATCTCCCAATGTACCTTCACCTCTACATACAACAAGCTTACACACCATCTTATCATATAAGTATTTTCATAATTTTAGGGAATAAAAACATGGGTTGTTGCGTTTACTGGTATGTATAATACCATAATAATACAATAATAATATATAAAAGAAAAAAAAGTAAAAGCAACAGCCCATGGTTTTATTACTTATATTTACACTGCATTTTCTGATAGTTTAAAAAATGTAAATAACCAAATTATGGCGTTATATTTAAGAATAATATTGTTTTACGTCAATTTGTCGCAATTCCTGGAACAGCGACGTTGTCGGTCAATAGCGTGCAGTTATTGACAACCTCATGGAATTTATGGACGTCAAACAAACTTTAACCAATCAACAGCATGGTGCGTGGATCTAATGTATTGTACTCGTATTGGGATGTAAATGCAGCGTCGAATGGGCGTCTACATTATGAATACATGTAAATATTCCCAATTGAAACACAATGGAATACAAGACGTCAGTATTGACGTCTCCTGAGACACTATTGGTCAGTACCGGAACTACGCTTCACCTAGTAAAATAATTATTTCTATGTCATCACTAATTTGTTTACTTCATTTACATTGGTATATTTTTCAAGGCGCATATAAATTGCGAGTGATGTACGTATATAATGAAAAGGTTATTTGATTTGTATGTGGACGTATGCCACTCGTTCCTTTGCGCAACGATATTGCACGCTACGGAACTGGTGCATATATCGACATACAAATAAAACAACATAAAAATACACTTACACTGACGGCCAGGCTGTCGCCTCAAATCAGCATGGGTAAGTTCCTTGAGTATATGTACCGCATTCTTCAGTTCGTCCTGTGACCTACTACACGACTCCTTTTCGTTTTCGAAGGATTTCACCGCTTGTGATAGCCTCTCAATGAGTTCGTCTGCTGTGCTTGTTTCCTCTTTGAACAAATCGAGTTCGCCCGACTGTATCGCGCGTACAAACCGTGTGACAATCGGACGGCTAGTCGCAATGGAAAAGGCAGAATCGTCCGCTGTCTTTCCAATGTCCCTCACGTGATTTATAATGTCCTCCATTTCGGTCTCTTTGTTCTAAACGTTGTTATTCATAAATGTATGACTGTTTATATCGGGATAACAGCCAGTATCCATTTCCGTGTCAACATTCGTGAATTCGTACATTGTCACTTGTTACACTGCATTTTATCTGTATGTTACCCCATGCCATTTTAAATCAATCCATAATAAATACTAAATACGGTAGTACACAACACACTGAGGACGGTCCAGGTCGACATACAAATTATATATCCTACGCATATGTGATTTGGTGTAAGTTGAAATTGAACACTGATACGCCACGGGATAAAAATAGAAGAAGTCACACGTGATATGCTACAAAACCGCCTGCGTTAATTTTGCCCAGTTGTCACCGTTTCTAAACATCTACTGGCAATACCAACTCGCTATCAAGCAGTTTGATTTGCTGAGCCGGAGCTGTAGCACAGCTCCGGCTCAGCCAATCAAGCTGCTTGGTTTCAAGCACATTATTCAAGTATTTTTAAATAAAATAATTGGCGAATATTTGCAGGATTAGCTCTGGCGGTGGTGTTCATCCATTCGAGGTTACGTATCACGACGTGTTGTGTGGTATTCTTGTGACTATACCCAACTATACTTCCCTGTTCCTCGACCAATCACCGCGAGATTCACAGTTCACAGTCGGATAAGCATAGTGCGTTCCATAAGATATGTAAACTTTAATACATTCAAAACATATCGTACGTGTAAGTAGTTGAGAAGTTTGGAATGGGTAGCTAGTGAAATGTTTGTACAGACAGGGGGTTCCGAATTAAGGTAGCCCCGCAATCTTCAACGGCAACTCTGGATATATGTGACAAATTATTAGACAGGCGAAAATATCTGTCCCTGATTTAATAAAGACAATCATGTCAGACAAGCTTATTGACGCAATAGTTATGTATAGAAAGGCAGTGGAAGACAGTAACACATTAATTGAACGTGTTGGCTGCGATTTGAAACGGCAATTGCGGGAAAGTAATATGGTCGATAAGACGAATGAACAACCGAGTCTGATTCGTGATCATCTCGAGAGTGCGTGTGTTTCACAGGCAAACATGATTGAAACCCTCACTGCAATGATTGGTCATTTTAAGGATGCTCGACTTTACAGTTACGCTTGCACGGAGAACCGTCGGGACAGCGCAATTAACACCAATATCAGAAAACCAGCGGGGCGGATAGGTAAGTCATCGTTATTTGTGTCCGTGACCACAGGTTGAAGTAACTGACCAATGTTATAGGAATGAATGGCCTTTTTGTTGAATTTATCGGGGTATAAACTTGGAAAAGTCGCAGGAATACTGGACGAAGGTCGGAAGGCCTCGTACAGTATTCCCGCGACTTTTCCAAGTTTATATCCCCGATAAATTCAACAAAAAGGTCATTCATTCCTTATAATTCCAGCATTTGAAATAAATTCATCAAGAAAATGTGTTTAGTTTCCGTCTTGTTAAGAATGATTTTAACTGCGCCTCACGGTTACGGAAAGTAGTTCGGCGTGGGAGTTTATCCCAGTATACATGTACATTAAATATACCTAAAGGTATCAATAATTGGGGGGGGGGGAATAAGTTGAAGTAAAAAGTTTGCTCCCTGTTAGAACACATTAATGTTTTATAACAGGGAGTAAAAACAAGACCTTTTACACGTATTGATACATTTACGTATATTTAATGTTGTATAGACCCTGGTCAGTTACTTAAACCCAGCGACATTCGGCGTGTTTCGACTTTCATCGGTATAACACTATATATATGAACAAGGCCTCTAACTTTGGTCTGACACGACCTCGTATCATAAAAGATTCCTCGATTTTATTAACGATAATGTGAATATATTGGCGGAAAGTGCACATGTTCGTTTGAGAATTATTGTTATCTTGCTAAAATTACATAGTTAGAACATATGTATGCAAATAATATCGAATTACAGCTCCTTTTCCTAGGTCGGACACAACCTCGTATCATAACAAATGAAATAAATTGTTTAAGGCTCTAACGTCAGTATTGTAGTGACAAGTTCATATGATCATTTGAGAATTATCGATATCCTGCAGAAATACATATATGTCCACCATATATATTTTTTATACGCCATAAACAAATTAAATATACACCATATATTTATTTCATATTCCCCATACATATTGTTTATACACCATATGTTTTTTACACAGTAAATATTTTTCATGGACATACCCCATAAATAGTTGTATAAACCATATATTTGTTATACACCATATAAATATGTTTATACACCATACATATTTATTTATTGAATAAATGTAATTGATATAGAATATTGCAACGCTTGAAATGCCATAGCTGAGGTACACTTTTATTTAATACCAACCACCAATCCTATCTATAGAGAATTTCACCATAATCTCTAAGTTAAGGAAGCCCCGCAAGGGACGTAGAATTCTTTTTTTGTATTAATTCGTTCCCACGAAATAACAATTTGTTCCCACGAAATAACAATTTGTTCCCTCAATTTAACAATTCTTTCCCACGGAATGACAAATCGGTCCCTCAATGTAACAATTCGTTCCTTCAAATTAACAATTCGTTCCCACGATATAACAATTCGTTCCCACGAATTAACAATTGTTACATTCAGGAAATTATTTTTTAATTCGTGGGAACGAATTGTTAAATTGAGGGAACGAATTGTTATTAGGTGGGAACGAATTAATAAAAAGAAGAATTCTACGTCCGCTGCGAGGCTCCGTACATTTCGATCGATTCGTGCTCTTAGAAATGTTGGGGACATCGGTTACTGGCATAGGCACTTTATGGGATGAACGAAAACCCGATGTTTGCTATCCAGTTGGACTTCGGATCTCTAATAATTTAGAAGGTGTGACGGCGGCCATCTTGTTTAAAAAAATTAAATCAACGGAAGTGACGTCATTTACCTTATAGCTCATAATCAAATATGACACTCCTGTAGCTCGATAGCGATATATATTGCCTGTTAGAAGCATGACCGCTGTTTCATTCATTGATGTAATGGCGAACAGTGCAGATCCTGATCAGACTGTGCGGATGCACAGGCTGATCTGGATCTACACTGGTCGCAAAGTCAATAAACCACATTTTACAGTCACAGTCACATTTACTGCGCTTACCTGAGACTTTAATGGGAGAAATGACTCTTTCTGGTGAACAAAATCCGTTAGTGCAACGTTACATGCAACTAATATTTGAAACACGCCATGTGAATTTGTACCTTCGGATATCTGCGTAATTTCATTAAATACGTTTACAACATTAACAATATTTGCCGTAAATGGCGTTAAAAGTTGACAATATTTTCAGAGTACATGCGGTCTGAAAATGTTGTCAACTTTTAAATTTATTAATGAAAAATATTGTAAACTTTTTAGTATTTAATGAAATTACGCAGATGTCCGAAGGTACAAACTCACATGGCGTGACTCATTTATTGGCGTTGTGGAACCTCATTAAAACATGTGTTATGCATAAGTGTGATCCAATTGGATGGTCTAGCGGTAATATAATGTCGCAAATAGTATTGTTCATGATTGCAAAGCGCAAACAAATGTCATGGAATGCACATAAACTTCAATTACTGTTGAACTTATAAACAACGGACACCCCTGGTGATCCACGGTGTCCAGTTTTGAGAGGGTATGTGTCTGCACTTATCTGGGGGCCCGTTTCACTAAACTTCGTACGACTAAAATGTTCGCAAGTGCAAAGTTATGATAGTCTGTAAATTTCACATTAACACCGTTTTCTTGTAAACAATTATTGTATTGACATTTATTGAGCATAGGCTACATATGCAGCCTATGTTCAATACATGTAAATCCATCAATTGAAGTTTCCAGACGATCCTAAATTTGCACTTACGAACATTGTAGTTGTACGAAGCTTGGTGAAATGGGCCCCTGATTCATAATGGGAGTACATTTGTAAATATTGTCAAGCCACAGGTTACGTAACTCGGACCTGTGACATAAAAATGTTCCGACAAGTCCCATTAAATGTACCTGTTGTTGTACTGTATGTTAGCTTTCTGTAAAAGAATCCCATTACCCCACCTACATGTTGTTGTACTGTATATTAGATTGTCTAGAAAATAATCCCATTACCCCACCCAGCTGTAGTCGTACTGTATGTTACTTTTCGATAGACACGTAAAGTAACGTACGTTATACGTGGTGTTGTAATGGAGCCTGTGTCTACAGCATGACGGTTGATTGCGTCCATCGCCCTTTCGCCTTGTATTAGTCGCCGAAAACGCTAAACGCGAAAACATTAAAATGTTACCCTAAATTTCGCGAAATTAATTTCATCTTTTCAAACAACTATGAACTTTTATCATATTTCGCATTGCAACTTTTCACGTTCTCGCCAAGCAGACACGTGTTCATGATCAAAGGCGAACACACGAAAATCGGAAGCACGAAATTTCGACACGAAATGTCGTATTTTCGGAATTTTATATTTTACAAAGTCGAAATGACGCAAATTTCGTGTATATGTGTTTATTTGTAAAAAATGCAAAAATGGTGAACTCTCAACGTACACAATTGCCACCATACTGTTACTCACGATGGGGAGGAAATCTGTATCTGTGGCCGGCTACCTCAGTCGGTCAGAGCCAAAGTACATGGTCACGTGGTTACAACAACAACAACGTCGCCCACTCCAAAGTATTTATTATTTGATATTTTCCTTAATATGCAACGGATTTTGATGAAATACTGATGGCGCAGCAAACGCGTCTTCGTGAGGTACATTCGATGATCCAGGGAGTTTGGCCCAAACGTCTGTCGTTTTTGCGAAGAATCGATTTCCGTGTCTGAGACACGGAAATCGATTCTTCGCAAAAACGACAGACGTTTGGGCGACAATACAGAGACCACCAAATGCATATTAACTGGATGCGTTTGATGCACCATATTTCATCAAAATCCATTACGTAATAATGACACTATAAACGAATATGTACTTTGAATCAGATGGATTCTGGAAATTTCAGTACTTGTTGTTGTTGTTAGTACCACGTGATCATACATCTGGAGAGCGATGGTACCGTAAACCAGAGGTCCTGTGTTCGAGTCCCGGGCCGCTGCGCATCTTTCTCGCCCTGTGACAATAGCAAAGCAGAGCTCCAGACAAGTTTTGTATCTAAAGAGCATTATACCTCCAGATTTCAAATTCAATGCGTATTTTACTTTTGCAAATTATTATTGATTTTGTTTCTTATTAAATAGGAAACAAATGATAAAAATTAAAAAAATCACTTATATGAGCTAACTAAATAAATTTCAACTTTATTACAGTATTTTCACTGCTCAATTTGAATATCAATGCGTATTTTAACATTGGTGTGAGTATTTTGTACTCCCACTTTTGATAATCAGTGCGTATTTGCTAAAATAAGTGCGTAAAATACGCCAATACGCACCTTATCTGGAGCTCTGGCAAAGGAAAAACATAAGCGAAACCATTAGTAACATGAGCTATTTTGTATTTCCCGCTCGACTAACCATTTCGGATGGGACTTTAAACCGTGGTACCGTGTATCAGATTTGAAGGAGAGTCTGGGCATGCTAAAGAACCAGAGGGGACTATTCTAATAAGAGCTAGGCCCCCGGGGCCGGTTTCCCCTGTATCCACCTCCTTCCTTTCTCCCCTTCTTGGGAGACGACATGCAATGTCATCGAGCCAGTGCCGTCGTTAAATCCAAGAATTTACATTTAGTAATATGTCCATGTATATTGCAGGTGAGACCGACAAAGACAGTGGAATTGGTGAGTTTATAATTATTGTTTAGTCCAATATAAACCCTTGCTATGTATAAAAATGTACCTTCTCTGCTGTCGTCACGAAATGTTGCTGTAACTGAAGACACGGTAACCAGTGTAGATCCCGATCAACGTATGCATCCGCACAGATTAATCAGGATCTGCACTACTGTCTGTTCCACGTTTTTCTGCCGGCAAACGTTTGGCTATTAAACATATTAAATAAAAAAAAAAAATGTAAATACTTTTTCATCAATGACAAAAAAGTTACCCTCCCAAAAAAAAAAAGAATTTTATTGCGGAAAAAATATTTTTTTAAACAATTTTCTTATTTACATCAATTCCAAGCTATCTAGCCAGGTTTCGGAGTCAATTTCCAAACATATTCGTTGTTCGACCCTCCTGGTCAGCCACGTCCTCCTTTCTGCCCCATGTTAAATTCCCATAGGAAACTCGCTTTTTCGTAATAAAATCAATATTTTAGAATGTAATTACATCACATAAAAAAATTCGGGGAGGGCTCATTTTGTGTTATTGATGAAAACGTACTTACATTTAAATATTTTTTAGATTTAATATGTTTAATAGCCAAATGTTTGTCGGCAACACAACGTTGAGCAGACAGTACATGTATATATATATATACATGTAGTAGCGTGCACTGTTCGCCGTTCCATCAATGACACACCCATCATGCGTCTTACAAGCGATATTCATCGTTATCAGGCCACATGAGTGTGCTATATAATCAGGAGTTACACTGGCCACGAATCCAATGAGCCCATTTGAATCAAGTCACACACACACAAATACGTCAATACGTGAAGAGATAAATGGGCACCTGCGGGGAAAAGAATGAAGTAAACTTGGAAAAGTCGCGGGAATACTGGACGAGGCCTTCCGGCCTTCGTCCAGTATTCCCGAGACTTTTCCAAGTTTATAGACTGTCCATAACTGTCATGGGGACCGTTTCACTAAACTTCGTACGACTAAAATGTCCGTCAATGCAAAATTATGATAGTCCGTAAATTGCACATTAACAATGTTTTCTTGCAACAATTATTGGATGTACATTTATTGAGCATCGGCTATCATAACTTTGCACTTCCGAACATTTTAGTCGTACGAAGTTTGGTGAAACGGGCCCCTGATATGTACTAAATATTGATTTTGCTCTCGCTGATGTGTCGGATTATTCTCCGCAAACAACTTAAAGAGGAAGTAAATAGACACAAAACTTTAAAATATATTTTATAAACTGATGGACAACTGCCAATGCAAACCACATGCAAAAGACACACAGAGATTGTAATGCGATCTATACTTTCATAACAAGCACACCAATGTGGAGTAACGAGTTTAATAAATAGTTTTATTCAATAAGTGGGTATAATAAATGGCGTGTATGGACAAAGCCAGCTGGTATATAGTAACAGATCGGAAACGTTCCACAATTTCCCCATGTTAAATCCCCGGAGTGAAGATGTCTATGGGGATTTAACATGGGGAATTGACAATTGCGTTGCATATCCAACTTTCGCGGCCATCGTACCTGGACAAAATCCATAGTGACCACATGGTCAATTTCAGCTGACCAATATGTGATGGTCAGTCGGCAATTTCCGTGATATCGTCTTTTTCCGTAATCTCTCGGAAATCTACAGTTGTCACGTGATGTACGCAATTTTATCGATATGTAAATCGATAATCCATGTACACGTAATGTGGCCATTCCACCATTGGCCACTGTGATATTCTAATTAACGTGTCAGGCTAACATGTATCTCGATTCCCGAACATTTTTATTTTATTGAAAATGACATTTATGACCACGTGAAAATGATTTCCAAAGTTAAATGGGAATGTATATGCGAAAATGAGTTTGAACTTACTAAATAATTATTTCATAAATTAGATGATGTCCAATGTAGACGAAAATTTCAGCATTTGTAATGCAATTGTTGTCAACATTAGGCAAACAAGTATCCAATATGTATAATGATGTTGGAATTGAACAGTTTATATCATTATCATGTTCGGGGAGTGTGTTACATGATCAGGAGCTTTGCTGGTTAAAACAAATTTTCTGGTTCCCATGTAGAATCGCTGACGTGGTACCCTTCCCACTTCACCAAGTACTCGTGAAAGGACAGGAGAGCATATGATATTTAAACTTGTTTTCATATGTTTTTAATACAACAGCTATTCACAGTTATCATCATTATGAACCAGAGGTACACTAAGAACAATTGAATTAATTCAAGCAATATATATCTGTTGCAACCGGTGTAAACTATGATCAGACTGCGCGGATGAACAGGCTTAACTGGGTGGCTAACTTGTATAACTTAGTATTTCTAAACAGTTTCTATCCTGGCTGTACAAACATGAGTTAAACTATGTTTAGTTTGCAGAAAATAATTATACCCTGGTTGTACAAATAAAGTTCAAGGAATTTTAGTTTGCAGTAAATAATCATTAAATCGCGTAAATAATTTGAAACCAGTATATACCCAGATCAAGCTGCGCATCCGCACATTCTGAACGGGGTCTACGCTGGTTGTACAAATATAATTCAATAAGGTTTAGTTTAGTTTGCAGTAAATAATTCGTGTATGTAAAAAGGGAATTACGTTAATTATACAGTGGAACCTCTTTAAACCGGACACCGAGAAAACACATGTGATCTCATTTTTATTAAGTTTCTTGGTCATTTATCTCAGGTGATAATGTATGTTCATGATCGCATAGCACATAACTATGGCTCAGCATGATCAAATATTACATGATTTCAATGAAACCTCTCTAAGCCGGACACATTGGGGACCTCCCAGGGGGTCCGGTTTAAAGAGCTTTCATTGTAGATTTATATGCGGGCAATTTCATAATATGTGGTGGTGACTGGAACAAATGTAGTTCCAGATCAGCGTATACAAATGAAATTATATTAAGTATTGAAAGTTGCAATTGTGTCAAATGAGACAAAGTCTATGCTGAAATTACAAATCAGTAGAATATGTTTGCCGTACTGCAAATTTAAGAGAAACACAATTTTGTAATTGTTATCAAAATAGCTATCAACTGATAGACACTTTATACCAACAATAAAACTGTGCGTATTTTTTTATAATACATGTATATAATGCAGAAACGGAACTTCTGACAAGCGTTATTAGACTACAGGATCGTGCTATTTGATCAGGATCTACAATGGTCACAAATACCATAAGCCCCATTTTCCCAGTAACATGACACATAAGTATACCAAGCAAGTCAATTTGACTTCCAAAAGTTGTAAGTTCCTTTTCAGTGTTTACCAGTGTCCCACATAGCCAGTCAAAACAACAAGTAGCGCATGCACATGAAAACCAACATGGTTGGCATATTGACTGCCTCACCCATCAGTTAACTAATACTGGTCTGTGTTTGAAATGTTTCAATTTCATTAACATATATATGGATAAATGACTAACAACATCGATGGTATCCCAAGGATTTTAATTTTAACGTTGAAATAAAACATTATTAGGTAAACATATGTTATGTGGAATTTGCAAACAGGGCACGTTTTCTCGTGCACCTGTCCCCATTTGGAGAAGCGTAATATTGATTTTTTTAGCTGACAATATACAAGGCTGTACACAGGCCAAAAATTGGACGCTGATTTACCTCAAGATAAACTGGATTAGATGTTGTCGTCTGCTGGAAATGTTTTATTTTCCATGTTTCTCGACAAAAACCTGGTTTTGACAGCACATGAGAATCGTCTCCAGTGGAGACGATTCTCATGTGCTGTCAAAACCAGGTTTTTGTTAAGAATTAAAGCAAAAATGAAAATGAAAATAAAACATTTGCAGCAGACGACAACATTTAATTCAGCGTAGTAAGGGTTAAGTCGATTGCCATTGAATATCAGTAAAAACTAATCCAGTTTATCTTGAGGTTTATCTTGAGGTATAACATTTAAAATATACAAATATTATTTAAAGGAGTACCGATATGATATATTTAAATCCCGTTAATATTGCCCTGAATTTAACGTAATAAAACAATATAGCATAGTTGACCAACATTTATAACGTAGACAAAAAAAGTAAATTATAATTACCATGTTAAACCGATAATTATTTATAGCTGTATACTGAACAGAGAATAACAAGTGAAAATTATATAAATTAATTCTAGCTGCAATATTGAAAATTACATAATTGCAAAAAATATTTTATTATGCTCCATAAAAGCAATGAGCTGTAATAAATCAACAAAAAATGTATGCTGTTTTGTAATCACTGTAATGTACATGAACACGAGTCTGATCAGGGTTTGCACTGTTCGCTGTGAAGTCTTGACTACTTACACAGCCGCGAGTGGGGCGGTATCAGAATCCTGGGACAAATTGTACAATACTGTGTCCCAGTACAATCTGATCAGGGCTTGTACTGTACGTTATTTAGTCTGTACTGGGACTCAATATTCTATAATTTGTCACAGTCTGTACTACTAGTGTACAAATTATACAATACTGTGTGCCAGTACAATCTGATCAGGGCTTGTACTGTACGTTATTTAGTCTGTACTGGGACTCACTATTCTATAATTTGTCACAGTCTGTACTACTAGTGTACAAATTATACAATACTGTGTCCCAGTACAATCTGATCAGGGCTTGTACTGTACGTTATTTAGTCTGTACTGGGACTCACTATTCTATAATTTGTCACAGTCTGTGCTACTAGTGTACAGATTAAAGTATGATCAGACCGGATGAATGTCAACCACAAAGTATTTGGACTAGCACAATATTTACAAAGAGTAAGAAACGCAATCAATTGGCGTATATTCATAGCAAAAAAAGGAAGAAATAACAATATTATACTTACATTCCAGTGCTTTTCTTTTCGTCTGTAAATTAGTCGTTCAACGTTGTAGGTGTCCTCAAGAATTACTGGCTTGCTTAAAGTGGACGTCTTATTTTGCCGAGGCAAAACATAATTTCCTCCATTTAGAATGTTGTAGCTAACATTAGAACGTGGTCTGAGAGATGAAGCCATGCCTGCTACCATAGATCGTATGTCTGTATGAAGATACAGACGTATGAAGAATTGTCTCTTTTTCTTGTCTCTTAATTGAGTAGTCTTGTTGGCATCTAAAAAAACACAAATCGCAGTTTGCACGGCAGTTACTAATTAACTGCTTTTAATTGGCAACCATGACGTTAGTTTCGGATTAACTGCTTAATTTGTTAGATAATCAGCAGTGTTTAAAATGAGCGATTAATATTTCGGTGACAAACACACTCGTCTCTAATTATTAGCTTCAAAGTACGTGAAAATCAAAGTCTAATTTGGTGACTTTGTTCACAAATACTTTTACCGACAACACGGTCATGCCTTGGATAACATACAATCGTCCCACCGCCGCTAAGCACCGTAAGCAGGTGCCCGTTTCAACGAATATCACGGAAATTGCCGGAGATTTCCGTGATACGTTAACTGGAAAATGAAAACAGATGGTGTCATTTTTATTATCTAAAAAGGACCAAAATATTACTAACTTAGAAACATAATTTTTATATCAATAGATATAAAAATGAATGAGCTAATTGAAAATACCTGTGCATTTTTTGTCACTATTCTTATAAAAAGAGATTTTGCAATTTTCCCAACGAAAATCGAGAAGAAAAATCACAATTTGCTATATAAATCATATAAAAACTACCGACTATTTTTAAAGCTAAAAAGGACCAAAATATTTTTATTTTAAAAACACGATCGAAACATCATCATACAGTACAATAATTGAAGTTTAAAATGTGACTTGTGCATTTTTAATCGGTTGTGTAGCTTAAAAGTTACGTAAGAAATGGTAATGGTCTGCTATATAATTACATATAAAACTCGCCGCTACTAATGCAGACTTTCTACAGGTAAGGTGGCCGCGAAAGTTGGATATGTATGGTGAGTGATTAAATCTACTTCTGGGGCCCGTTTCACTAAACTTCGTGTTGTAAAATGTTCGTAAGTGCAAAATTATGATTTCACATTAACACTGTTTTCTTGTAAACAATTATTTGATTTACATTTATTGAGCATTTGCAGCCTATTCTTATTCTCAATACATGTAAATCCATCAATTGAAATTTACAGACGATCCTAAATTTGCACTTACGAACATTTTAGTCGTGCGAAGTTTAGTGAAACGGGCCCCAGGTTACTACTATAGTTTTATATGGAATATACTACACATGCGCCTGAGTTAATCAAGCCCAGATGTCAACGTTTCTGAACATCCATTGATAATGCCAACTCGCAATGAAGCAGTTTGATTGACTGAGCCTGAGATGTAGCACAACTCAGGCTCAGTCAATCAAGCTGCTTGGTTTCCAGCACAATAGTCAAGTATTTTTAAATAAATGAATTGACAAAATTGGAAAGATTAGCGCAGGCGGGGATGTAGTACAGTCTCAGCAAAAACCTGAGATGGAAATTGAGCTATATATAGTTTTTCTTTTATACTGACGTCATAGGGAATCCCCGTCAAGTATTAACATAACAAATGGAAGTTGTTTTTTTTCAGTCTACGAATAATGTGCTTCACGCCTAATCACCCATCTTGATGTCAGTCATCAGAACGAGATGCGTGATCGGAAAGATAGTTTTTCTTTACTGACGTCATAGAGAATCCCCGTCAAGAGCGGAACTATATATAATCGCACGCGATACAACATACTATATTAGTATGAAGAGCTAGACCTGCGCTTATATAGCTTTCTGAGCGCGTAATCGTAATCGGGACATGTACGCGAGGTCGAGATGGGTGATTGGTCGTGCGTGAGCATGGCTCAGTATCGGCTGATCTCGCTTCCTGACTGCGGTTGCGGGAACGAGATGCGTGATCCTAAATATTTATAATCGCGCGCCTTACAAAATGTTATATTATTTCATGACAAATAAGTTTGAATAATTAGAATCGTTTAATATGTTTATATAAAAATAACATCGTATTTACATGATAGAAACTGTATAGTTTATATCAAATAAAATATTCTTCTTGTAATATAGAGAATAGTAGGTTAGTGCCGTGAATGGGAACAAAATATTTTTTCCGATTCACGGCACTAACCTACTATTCTATTTATCCCGTTAAATGGATAATGGCTTTAAAATGCAAAACTAAATAACCCCAGCCACCGCACATATTCATAAACAGTGATTAGGTCATATTGACAGGATATCAAACATTAAAAAAGAATGCACATACGTACTGTGTTGACGGGATGAAAACGAGTCATATTCAAATAATCTAGTCGGCATATTACCCAACGACGAGTTTATCACGTCTATCAACAAACCGTCATAAACAAAACACAACAGGTAATTATATTTGTTTATACCAGTGCACGTATTCCTTTTTCTATATTGATTTCACTGGTCTTCATAAAAAATCACACCTAGCGAGTGTTAAAGATTGCGGGCATCAATGACGGTGGTAAGGACTTCGAATCTCGTGCAAGCATGCATACAACACTACGGTACGATCCACCGCCCTATACCAGACAACCCCTCAACAACGGTCAGTTCTAATTCCCCCTTTATATTTTAACGTTAGTTGACCTCTCTGAAATGGTCTACTCTTTACTCAGGCCAACGACCACGAAATTTTCAACAAAATCGTCATTAAAAACTCCGAACGGCCAGCAAAATTTGTTCATGAACGTTACAAATTCACAAACTGGCACGAATCGATAACCCGTGATGTGGTTGTAACTGGAGAAATGGACCTTATGGGTTTTGCGACCAGTGTAGATCCAGATCAGGATCTGTACTGTTCGCCACTCCATCAACGAAAACACAAGGAATATAGATCTCTATCAGGGCCTGGTTGCTCAAAACCTCTGTTAGCTTAACAGACTGTTAAATCCTTAACGGTGTTAAGGATTTAACAGTCTGTTAAGTTAAGAGATGTTTTCAGCAACTGGGCCCTGACTACAGGTGTGTGTTGTTTGATTAGAAGCTACATTACTCACAAGTTATATAAGCCCCATTTCTCCAATCACAGTCAGAAATGATACATGTAAACGTGGCGTCAACAACCTAGCTCAACGACTATATATAGCAACTGTTAGTGCATGTAACACAGTAACCTAGTATAATATTATATCGCTTAATTGTCATTTAGTGACATATTCGCATTATTTAGACATAATGGTTTGGAAATTTAAAACGACGTGCGGCTGTACGTTTAACTGCTTCCTCTTATATTCTAGTGAAATTGTTCACTCATACCGCGAATAGTTTAACGCGATGATTGTGTTGTCAGGTATAATTAATATATTAAGCATGTAGATATGCTACTATACGTTGTGATAAAATATTTGATTACTGGCTGTATCACGAAACCTGCCCACAATGCAAAACTACTGTCTGTTTCAGGAAACCTGCCCACATTTTACGGCCATATAAACAATGCAAAAACACTATTTTCTCGATAATATTAAATTTTATCAAAATTCAAGAATGAGCCTTCTTTTTATTTCGTGAATTTTGGTCAAATGTTTATTTTATTACGATAAATTGATTTGCCTATGGGAATTTAATAGGGGAAAAAGGATGTGGAGGAGCTGTGGGA
>CM055267.1:18355435-18387004 GCA_029237695.1 Conchocele bisecta | reverse complement strand
CCGCCCGACGCCGTGGAATTTTCACGGGCCCCTACGATAGCCTCACGGCCCCTCACGGATCCCGCCAGGACGCCTACCGATCTGTTCTTTGATCAGCCGGCGCCGCCAGATTATCTAGCGGTGTCCGGCCGACGCCCTAGCAGGCACCCTGTCTCCATTGCGATACAATGTTCAAAGGGCGCCGCCCGGGCCCAGTCTAATATGTGAGTGCACACGTCGTAGACATGAAATTCGCCCGATTCATCCACGGGCTCTAAATCTCCCGGCGACTCATGCGATTAGAAAAATCACGCGGACGCCGGCTGATATGTGACGGCCGCTTTAACTAGTTCAACACTACATACCTCTATAGCAGTGTTTGCAGTTTGCACATAGTGTATATCCAGATGAGCCGGCTCGTAACAAGCCGTCTGCATTATATTTTTTTTAGAAAAAGAAAACATTCCCTTTTTATAAATGGACTAGTCTGCACATCATTTTTTGGCGATTGGATTGGTCAGAAACTAACAGTTAGCATATGACAGTCCTGTAAAGTTATTTAGTGTTGAAATAGTTAATAAGTACCATACTAAATAAGTGTATGCTTTACGACTCAATGTATCATATCATGCTTCTGACAATATTTGTGTTTTTAACAGGTCTCTGATCAATTCAGTAACTTTTACACAACCGTATGTTTTTATTATATATCATATGAGACACGCCATGCGATTGTGTACCTTCGGACATCTGCGTAATTTCATTACATACGTTTACAACATTTACAATATTTTTCATAAATAAAGTCAAAAGTTGACAAAAGTTTAACATGCGGAATTATATTCCGCATGATATTCCGCATGTACTCTGAAACTTTTGTCAACTTTGATTGACTATATGAAAAATATTGTAAATTTTGTAAACGTATTTCATGAAATTACGCAGATGTCCGAAGGTACAAAATCACATGGCGTGTCTCATATGTGAAAATAATTTATGCAAATATATAGAGAATAGTAGGTTAGTGCCGTGAATGGGACAAATATCTGGCAATGCTTAGGAAACGGGATGAGCGAGGCTCTGCCACCGCACATATTCATTCATATGCAGTAATTACGTCGTACATGTATTGACAGGATATCAAACATGTTTCACGGCACCGTGTTTCACGGCACATACGCACTGTGTTGACGGGATAAATATAATATATCACTTCAGTCACACATGTACTGATCACCCATGATTAAACAAAAGCTACCGCCTGTGCTATTTTTGCCAATATTTGTCCATTTCTTTATGTCAAAATGGTTATTGTGCTTGAATTCAAGCATCTTGATTGGTGAGCTTGAGCTGTGCTACAGGTCTGACTCAGGCGATCAAATTGCTTGATTGCGAGTTGCCATTGTCATTAGAAGTTCAGAAACGTTGAACATGTGGGCAAGATTAACGCAAGCGGTTGTGTATGTGTCAAGATATAACACTGTATGCTTAACCTATCTGGCCGGCACTCAATCGCAGATTTACTGTGGCTATAGTGTATCAAGTACAGATTTACTGTGGCTATAGTGTATCAAGTACAATTTACTGTGGCTATAGTGTATCAAGTATAGATTTACTGTGGCTATAGTGTATCAAGTACAGATTTACTGTGGCTATATTGTATCAAGTACAGATTTACTGTGGCTATAGTGTATCAAGTACAGATTTACTGTGGCTATTGTGTATCAAGTACATATTTACTGTGGCTATAGTGTATCAAGTACAGATTTACTGTGGCTATAGTGTATCAAGTACAGATTTACTGTGGCTATAGTTTATCAAGTACGCGACCGCCTGCACTAATCTTGCCCATACTTAATATTTATTTCAAAATACTGGAATATTGTGTTTGCAGTCAAGCAGCTTGATTGGCTGAACCTGCGCTGTACTACAGCTCAGGAACAGCCAATCAAACTGTTTGATTGCGAGTCGATTTTGCCATTAGATGATTCAACGCGTAACATCTAGGCAATATTAACGCAGGCGATTATGTAACCCAATTCGCACATATGCATCTACGTACACAGTGGTGTCAGCAATGGAAATTCTACACTAATACAATCCCCGTATGCAGTATACTGTTATACGTAAACATAACGTGTATTTGGACACGACAACAAAATGAGACTCATGACCCCATGTAAGGAGGAAACAAACGCAATATATCATGGCAAACACATAACAAGCACACAGCGGTGGTCGGGGATCTTTCAAAGCGACATAAACATGCACTCCAGGGGCCCGTTTCACTAAATCTCGTACGACTAAAATTTTCGTAAGTGCAAATGTATGATGGTCTGTACATTTCAATTGATGGATTTACATTTATTGAGCATAGGCTGCATATGCAGCCTATGCTCAATAAATGTAAATCCAATAGATGTTACAAGGAAACAGTGTTAATGTGAAATTTACAGACTATCATAAGTTTGCAGTTACGAACATTTTAGTCGTACGAAGAATAGTGAAACGGCCTCCAGGGCCAACGGTGAGCGGTCCCAACAGTGAAGCAGCAGAATGTGGAATCCATAAAAGAATAAAGCAAATTCAAATAATCCAACAACGGTTATTCCTCTAATGAACTACCGAGAATATAACAGTCCATGCCTAAAAACAATCAAAATTAACCCGTTCACTCCTAAGTAACTGGAATAGATTTTGATATGTTAATTTTGCAACCCATCCAATCGTCAAAAAATGATTTTCAGACAAGTCCATTTATGAAAAGGGGGTGTTTTGGTTCTCAAAAATATGCAAAAAGTGTATATCCCGATGAGACGGCTCGTCTGGATCTACACGTGTTGCCAATACCACTACACAGGCCTGTAGTGTTGAAAGGGTTAAGTACAGTAAGCAAAGGCATGACAGTACGTTCTTGGAACGGCCAGTGAACACATCCACCGGGGAAGGAAATATTACGTCACAAAACTCAAGCCACAACAGAAATGGGACAGGGCTATATTGTAGTATGGAACCCCGTCATCTTAATTACAATACATAATAAGAAATAACTACTAAGACAGTAACGTAGGGACGTAGAATTCTTTTTTTTATTAATTCGTTCCCACGAAGTAACAATTCGTTCACACGAAATAACAATTATTTCTCTCAATTGAACAATTCGTTCCCAGGAATTAACAATTAGTTCCCTCAATTTAGCAATTCGTTACCACGAAATAACAATTCGTTCCCATGATATAACAATTGTAATTCGTGGAAACATAATTGTTTATCGTGGGAACGAATTGTTATATCGAGGGAACGAATTGTTAAATTGATGGAACGAATTGTTATCTCGTGGGAACGAGTTAATAACAAAATACATGTCCTCTACTGGGCTCAGTATCCTACAAATAAGCACTTCAAAGTAACGAGAAAAGAAAATCGCCAGCACATGATGCCAAAATACTTCGAAGAAGAAAAGCTTCGCTCAGCAACGGTCACTCAACATTAGATGGAGCAAAATGAATTAACTGTCTTAACCCTTGCCATGTTATCTGCTATTTGTCTTTTATTTTCCAGTTTTCTCATCCAAAACATGGCATGACAACACTTTATATTCATTTCCAATAATTCTAAAATGCTGTCAAGCCATGTTTTTATTCAGACAGAATACAAAATATAAAACAGAAACAGACGACATATTACATTTTCCGCATTCTAAGGGTTAATAGTCGTCAATGATTGATCATCCAAATGTCGCGACCATTCAAGTGAACATCTCGGTCGGGTTTCATGAACACTCGTCACTGAGTGTCATACAAACGTTACCAGTCACCGTGCAACGAACGAGGTAAGTGTGGCCATTGACAATAAATATAGAGAGAGTAAGTTACTACTTAATATCTGGCAAGGCTTAGGAACGGGATGGGCGAGGTTGAGATGGGCGAGGTTAGAGTTTGTCTACATTCGATTTTTCATATCGACTTGTTTTTAAAAGAATGCAGTACCACTTGTGAATAAAGTAAGTTCCCCGTGGTACATGTATATTGGTTTTGGTGTCAAGACATAACACGTGGAAATGTTTATACAATTAACAACAATTGTATCGTATCCCGTCAACACAGTGTGTATGTGCCGTGAAACACGGTGACATGAAACATGTTTGATAGCAGTAGTAGTAGTAGTCATTATTTCCTCCAGTAGGAGAGCACAAATATGAACATGTAATTAAGCATGGTGAACTATTTGAATGGTGAAGTAATAAAGAGAATGTGACAAAAGCGCAAGTTATACAACTAGTACTGTACATAGAACGTATAAAGTTGGAAAGCTGTGCTTTATATGTGCGGTTCCGTGGGAAGTGTGTGTCAATTTGACGTGGTACCTATACATAATACGCGCCCAGATCTACACCCACAACCGTACGGCTCGATCATAGGTAGCAGACAACTTCCACACCGGATTAATGTATGGAAATAAACTAATTGAAGACACCAAATCGCAGGTTATTACATCTCAATTTACCACGTCGCCTCACATATATCGTTTATAACCACATAACATTACTAGGCTCAGTGAGTAATAATCACTCCAAACCTTAGCCTAGGTATATAACATATACGGTAAGTCAAGTTTCATCTTCACAATTTGGTTCATGTACATGCTAAATGTGAAACATGTGCCTGATACCATGTAAGAAATAAACAGACACGAATAGTACTGTGTCTGTGCCTGCATGAGTGGCCAACATCCTATGTTCATATCCAAACAAGATATACACCTGCAATTCCGGAGATAGTGTGACGAATATCGAGAAAAAATAAATTCCACAGTTTTTTATTAGATCACGCCACAGTTGTGTCCTGACGCTGTCTGAATATGGAGACTCGTAAATACAATGGAATACCTTATTTTCCGTGCTGATGCAAAACCTGGGGCATTGTTGGCGGTAAAACTCAGAGAATAATTTGCACATGAGCATAACTGCCGAATGACACTGGCGCAGGCTATTTCCGTTACCCGTGCTAAATTTCCACTGCGGGCATGGGCTAACTGGCTCAGATATAGTCACCAGTTTATAAAGTGGTTCATTACTTTGCAGCCGGGCGTCTAGTTGAAGATGTTCATAATCATTAGTCGCTGTATTGACAAGATGGTTCCACGTACCTTTAGGCACAAACTGTCCACCGTTTAGGAATTCATAAATAATATTAATAGTTTTCAGCGGTGCGCTCAAGCGTAGCGGAACACTGCTGTCTTCAATACACGGAAATGTAGCACGTGGAGCGAATAGGACGTAATAGTTATTGCCCTAATCGAGGTGTTCATGTGTTTGAACTACCTACATGTGCCCATGGAAAATCAAGCCGCGAACTGCCCTAATCGAGGTGTTCATGTGTTTGAAAAACCTACATGTGCCCATGGAACACCGATCCGCGAAGCGGCGAGGGGTTTCATGGGCACATGTAGGTTGTTTAAACACATGAACACCTCGATTAGGGCAGTAACTGACTTACACATCTACTTACTGACTACCGTTTGCTAGTATTCAGTGGAAATTTTGAATTTCCAATTTTCCCATTTGACATTAAAGGAACTACAGTTATGACAGCCGATCAATAACATCCATACCAGTGGGATGATGCCAGTGGGATTATACGTGTCCCATTGACACATTTCTCATTATTCTTTGTGTTTGATGTCTAACGTATACGTATAAGTTGTAATGGGTGTCACTATGGCGTTGTTTTTTAACATGCGTTTTTTCCATATACTTTTTAAAGGTTTATGGCGTAGTTTTTTAACATGTGTTTTTTCAATAGACTTTTAAAAAGTTTATGTCGTAGTTTTTTAACATGTGTTTTTTCCATAGACTTTTTAAAAGTTTATGGCGTAGTTTTTAATGACCTTTAATTCTTACCAGAAGTCTGTGTAAAAACATAAGCTAAAAAAGTACGCCATAGATGACACCCCTTATTACTCCCATCGAGCTTCCGGAATTTTAGGAGATTCGGGAATTGATTCTAAATCAATATAATGGTATTTTTCAATTTATTGGGTGTACTATGACCCTATATATTTTTCAGATATTTTTGATAACTCCAATATTATCAAATACATAACGAAAATGTCTTCAAGTTGATGAAATTAAATATTGATAGTCAATCAATATAATGGGAATATTGTTTGTAAATCAACATTTATTTTCAATTTATGGTAAAATTGAATACACGATATGTAAAGTTTTAACAATATTTTATTGAACAACAACATATTTACAACATGTATGTTTAACATTCAAGAGGTATGATCTATTTCCATTGGTTCACATTCTCTACGTCCATGAAGCTTGAGCAATGGGGGTCTTAGTCCAAACATTGTTTCAGTCTTTCCACTAATCCGTAAGCTCGGTTTACAGCGATTGAATAAGAAATTCACAATGTTGTCATTTTCAGCAACTTCATTTCTCCATTGTTCAAATGTTAATTGTTGTACTTTAATCCTTGAATTTTTGAAGAACCCCGTTGTTAATAATAAGGCTTCCTTGAACTCTTCAAACATCTCTATTTTCTCTAATTCATCCTTGATGATCCATGGTGTGAGATATTGTTCATTTGATACTTTTAGTTTGAAAGCCAGTATCAATGCTTTCCTGTATGCTATGTGATTCAATAGATCTGTCAGAGGATTCATTGTTTCTTCAAGTGTGTCTGTTCCTAGAATGATTCCGTTATAGGCCGTTCCTACTTTTATAGTCTTCAGTATCAATCTACTTCAAGGATTGCTTAACCTGTGTAGTCAAATATTCCAACCATGATTCACTTGGTCGGAATTTAATTTAGTTTTTTATATGTTCGCGAAGTAAATACGCTTCCAATTTCTCTTCATCGTCCAAGGCCATATCTTCGAGAATTGGATACCATTTTGACATAATTATATATGGATCCAATTTCCTCACAGCTATAGATATAAAGAGAGATATCTGTTCATATTGACCTGTGATTACGAACAGTTGATGACGTACTTGATTGGCATGTTCAAGATGACAAGAATGCTCAATCTGACATCCTTCACAGTTGTCATGTACTTCTTTTTTAATTAATGATTGAAGTTCTTTAACCATACATCTGTAGAATGTGGCATATATTATCTTTTTTCGTCGTGGTGTTTCTCTGGATTTCGTCACCAGACAAACATCGTTTTGTAGCCACAACTCATAATTATATCCAATCATTGTTAGTAGTCGGAAAGCACTTCTCGTAGAATGTTTATTATAATCAGGTTATCAAGTTCTGTAAATACGAATACGTTGATGACCGTGTCGATTACAGCGACAAACTGAAGCTCAAGTCGTAGATTTCCAGTTCTTATAGTATTTATGTGTGCCTCTTCGTTGTCCTGGACAATATCCATTTACATATTCATCGTAATCCCCGTGAAATCATAGCTTGATACAGCTGTCAAAAATCACAGTTTGAAAGTAAAATTCAGTTCAAGCTTACACAATTTATCTTAAACTTTTGATGAACATCAAAAAAATACACGTATCGTGTCGGTTATGTGTTGTCTACACATAGGGCACTGAGGAAATCGTCGTGAACATTATTCACAATAAACGTGACCACAAGGAACCTAAGCAGTGTTTTTATCGGCGTCCACGCATATTCCACATGTGTTCATACTGTCGTCGTCACTAGGACCTACTTGAATTGACTGTTAAACGGTATTTAAACCCCGAACATGATTGTTCACTGTCGTAGATAATATGCAACAGCACTTGTGTGTATACCTGTTGACGGTGTTACATGACTTCTGACATGATTCGCCAAGTCACTGAGGCCATGTTGGTTCAGTGCGAAAATGAAGAGTGCGTAACAAGTCGGACCACGTTTCGGTAGCAGGTATGCGAGGGCCCGTGCCTTCGCTGGTGGTGTCTTTTCAATCTCAATGTCTTCACGCATCGACCTGGTGAGAATCTCGCTCGAAGTAAGGTCGTCGACCACTAAGGCTAAACCATGTGGATTCTCAGCTAGATATCGAATTATTATCGTTAGTGATTTTCTCATTGCGGTTCTGTGACATGCATCCATGGTAAATTTATAAATTAAATTACTTTAGAAGTGCTCGGTTAATATATGGGCCACGCCATACGAAAACCGGGTTTAATGACAACGTCACGAAAAGCGGTAAACGACGTCGGAAAAACGACGTTTCAAATTGTCTAGCGTCGCCGTAAAAGTTCACAGTTTGCCCTCCCATTTACGTTTACTGGTGTTAGTTAACATTAAGTGTGAACAGAAAACGGAACATGATAACTTACTGAAACTTTCACTAATATGAGACGCGATACCTTGTACCTCGGTACACATATTATGACGTCATGACTTGACGTCACGTACTTGTGACGTCATTGGACGTGAATACATGTTTGACGTTATGGCCATGGTACCGTGCCCAAATATTATAGCAAGGATACTTGCACGTTTTCCTCGCAGCATCAATGACTTAGAAATACTTCAGGCGCTGTACATTGTCGCCTAACTGTCGTTCTTTAACATTTTTACTCTTTTTCGTCGGTTGTCCTTATGAATTCAAAATGGTGAACTCATAATTTAACTGGCTACATATCAGCGAAGTCTTCGCTTACACTGCACTTTCTTCGCTTACACTGCACTTTGATTCCTAAATAATCTTAAATATGAAAAACATAGTGTATGCCAACGATATTACCATCTATTATCTTGGTAAATTGAGACTTTTGAACAATTATATCCAGTACTTAGCGAATGATATGCCATTTAATGCCACTCATTTTATCATAAATGGAGGTAGACACGCAGCTATATAATGACATAAATATCCGGGGTTTGTATTGAATTTAAAATAAATGCATCAACATATTAATTGGAAATGTGATGGTCATAAACTTGCTTTTGTAGTCGAAAGTGCTTGTGTAGTATCAAATCATCAGTTTATCACTTGAATGCATACTAATGTAGACCAGGCGGTGGTAATGAGATCCTCAAGAAAGACACACGGCGACAATTATAAGGTATCACGCTACCAAATCTGCCCGGTATCGTGTTTTATCACAAAGTTAATGTTATAATCGGCCTACTGTCTGCTTTAAAACCAACACTCCATGTATACGCCGTGGATAAAAACGTCGTAATTTCGACGTCATTGATCTAAAACATCATATAAGTTTTTACCACGCGTCATAAAACTACTTATAAAATGAAACATAATTGGGATACATTGATACTTTTGGCGGAATATGGCTTTTAAAAGATGTAAAATTCAGAATACGCGAAAAAGTAAAAACTGAAAATGTTGTCATTAAGCGCGGGTTTCGCACGGCGCGGCTCAAATATTTTTGGCGTTCGTAGTTGTGCAAAAAGTACACACAAGATAATGTTGACTTTGCCCAAGGTTACGTGTCGTTTGTCAATTATTCACTAATAGTATAAAATTATACATACACTACTTAAAATCAACGTACATGGCAGGCCTATTCGTTTACTACTCTATTACGCTTAAACGTTCTTATTGACGTTGAAGTCGCCCATTAGTGTTAACGTCGTAATTGCGACGTCATTGAGCTAAAACGTCGTTTGCGATTCTACCACGTGTTACAAAAATACATGTAACATGAAAAATAATTGAGATACAGTGATAGTTTTTGTGGTATATGACTTTTAAAAGATGCGGTATTCAGAATATGCAAAAAAAAGTGAAAAATGATTGTTTTGTCATTAAGCCCGGTTTTCGCATGACGCGGCCCATATAGTTTCAACTATGATAACTATTAATGTATTGCATTGTTTATATAGTTTTTCTGGAAGATATGGCTGACCCTGTGTAATTTGGTTAATAACCTTTTAATAGATTAATCTTGTTTGTGTTCAACAAGAGCAGTATGTAAGGTATTCATTTCGTGAGAAGATGTATAGCCCTGAAAAGGGCTGTTGTCTTTTAGAAACTATGCAGTGCGCAGGTCATCCCACACAGAGTCGACGACTACATCACACGCCTCACAAATTTATAGGTCTTTAAGGTCCTCTTCTTCGAAAAAGCCTTCGTGGAGCTCTGGACATTGATGTTCTTCCCCGTGAGTGTGTAACACTGCATAGCATTTTCTACACTGTATGTAACAGTGTTCACCGCACATAGAGCATTCACCGTTCTTATGTATTGTTATGTAGTTGGCTGAACAGTTTAATGACTAATGAGATATAGCTGTGTGTTTTTTACTTTTTATACAGATCCGAAGGATTGACCTACTTTTGGCATGTGTATAGCAATTGTTTTATTTGTAAAAGGTATTCTGTTCGAATAGTTTGTGTTGGCCCTGAAAAGGGCCATTTGGGGTAAAAACATTATTATTTTTTTTTTTAAAGGCACGAGTACTGGTTAGTACTATTTTATTTTCTTGGAATCAAATGATTTTCTTTCACTGGACGAATGTGTTTACGATGTGCACCAATCCCACTTTTATACGGATGTGTTTTTTCGACAACTGTATCACACAGGGTCTGCTCGACCTGTTGACTGAGCTGTGTCACTGTTTTCTTGTCCAATTCAAACTTGATAGGTACTTTCAACGGCTTTGTGTTAATTGTCAAGTTCCGATTTTCCGACTGTTTCTCTAGTTTACTTGATAATGTGGCTGTCATACTGTCCAGTTGAACACGATGTCGTGATGCGATGTTCTCTAGTTTCTGTAATATTCTTTCTGTATTGTTGTTCAGTTTCTGTAGTTCTTTCAATATCATGTCTTCTTTCTGAGGTAAACGATCAGGTATACACGGTTGTTGTATTCTGTCTTCTTTCTGCCTTCCTTGTATCGGGGTCTGCTGTTGTGCTAGTTGATATGCTGCAGAATCTTCTAGCTTCTGTATTGGGATGTATACAGGAACCGTTGGCTGTTGCTGTTGTTGTTGTTGTTGTGGCTGGTAGGTTGGTTGATATATATCGTCCATGGCCTCTGCTAATATATCAAATTCTTGACCGATAAAGTCGTATCTTCCGGTGTCAGCCATCGTATCGAATGAAAATTAATGATTTTATGATCGCCTTTTATACACATCAGAAGGATTGACCTACTTATAAATTGATAAAAATCAAAAGACCAATCACTGTGTGGCTTACAAAACGATGTTAGAACGTTTTACCATACAATTGTCATAATATTTACAACATTCAACTCAACATTCTTATTTGTGCTTATGTGTTACAATACAGTAACACATTGCACATTCTAGGTTTTACTTATTTGTAACAATGTAAAAATTGTCAGGTTTATTTCATGAAACTTTATGATATAGTGTTACATATGACATAAGTTGCTGAAAATAAATATTGATTGTAAATCAATATAATGGTATTTTTGCAATTTACTGGATGTACTATACCTCTATATAATTTTCACATATTTGTGATAACTCCAATATTATCATATGCAAATGTCCTATTTCATCCATTTCAAGTTGATGAAATTAAATATTGTTAAAACATTACATATCTTGTATTCAATTTTACCATAAATTGAAAATAAATCCCATTATATTGATTGTAAATCAACATTTATTTTCAATTTATGGTAAAATTGAATACAAGATATGTAATGTTTTAAGAATGTTTTATTGAACAACAAATGGAATGCCTTCCATGGGACTTGGAAAGGGCCGTTTTGTTTAGAGTATGCACATGTACAAACTAATATTCAGTGTAAATGTGTTGTCATTTGGAGCAGGACCCAAGACCGTATGTTACATACTTCGAAATGTATGTTGTGATTACCAACTAACGGTAAATATATATAAAGTTATTAGGATATAAATTGTAAAGTAATCTTTTCGGGAAAATATGGTGGCCCTGAAAAGGGCCGTTTTGTTTAGATTGTACACATGTACAAACTAATATTCAGTGCAAGTACGTCGCCATTTGTTGGTTGATTCTCGAGTTTCGACTCTGACAATACCCGCAGTATCAGGTTTTGTTTCTGTAGTAAAACTATTTTGGTCGTCCGTTTCAAGTTCTTCGTAAACAGGTTTTGGTTGTTCCGTTATTCTGCCCATCAGGTCAGCCGTGACCACTTGCAGCGTTTCTATGTCTTCCCTCATTGCGCTGACTACTTCGATCAATTCTGAGATCCGTCTTGCCATCATATTGCTTCGATCAGTATCCATTTCTTTGAGTGTTCAATGAAACATGTGAAGTATGTGTTAAAAACACATGCTTTTATACCCATCAAACGGATTGACCTACTTTCGGTAACCAATGCCTGATCCATTGGAACTATTACAGGATCATTATGAGCATCGTAATTTGTGGCTTTGACTGGAGAAGTGGCGCTTATGGTTAGTCTATCTCTGGATCTTAATGCCCACTCTTGCAGCCTCACTAATACGGGTCTATGCTGTTTGGTAGATGTAAGACAGGTGGGGTTCACTGACTGAATGGCGATCAGTGTAGAGGCCAATCAGAAAGCGTGTTGCAAACACGTTTTGCGAACAAAGTTTACGTTGGCGGCTTCTGTCCTACAATTACCGAAACAAAACTCGCGAACTATATAAATAGGCGCGGGCCGAAAGTGACAAAAGTATCAATCTCTAGAAAACCGAGATATGGTACCGTAGTCATCCAGGTAAATGTCGAAGATGACGAAAACGCAAAATCCAAGACGGATGATCCTTTATTTTGGCCAAACGGAGTCATACGTCGCCCATGGGTTCCGTACGGTACATACCGCCCACGTAATGAGACACGAGATGGTAATAGCATAGAAAGAGGCCAATACGCGGCGACTGAACCACGGGCACCCCGGTTCCGCGCCGAAGACTGGTGCTATAATGCTTATTATGACCCATACACAGCGCTCGGCGCAGACGTTGACGCCCCTTAAACCTAATCATGGCAGTACAACCTACTCGCAGTTTAAACATAGCCACATGGAATGCGACCGGGATTATGTCCAGTGCAAGCTACTTAAGCGACTTTCTGATTGACCACAATATAGACATAAATTATGTGGTGTGTCAGAGCATTGGCTGTACGAACATGATTTACAGTTTCTAAACTGCATTAACAATCAGTACACGACTCATTCAATGGCGGACCAGTCCTACTTCGGCTGAGCCAGAGACGTGTTGGCAAGGGCGGATTGTGTATCTTTTGGCACACACGGTGGAATGATCACGTTCACCTCATTGTAGTTAACTCAAAATATATACTAGGAATTGAGCTTCTGACAAGTCCCGGCTGCTACATGTATATTTTTCAGGTATACATGCCGTGCAAAAACCATACTAGTGCAATATTTACTGACTGTTTGGAAGAACTCGAAGCTATAGTGTGCATGTACATGAATTGGGGTACGATTGTAGTAATGGCTGATTACAACACTGAGCTCCCCTCCAGGCACCAGCAAAATTTTACATATGACAATAGAGGCAATGTATTACGACAACTAATGAACAGACACCATATGGTTGCTGTTAATACATTAGCCATGTGTACCGGGGCGGAGTTCAGTAGTGTACCTTACTACAGTACCCGACAAACATTGATTGATCATATACTGATACAGAACCATGTTCTACCGAATGTTGTTTCATGCTCAGTAGTAGACGATAGTGCTAGTAATGTATCAACTCACCGTCTTATAAAATGTAAGCTCGAGTGGAATAATATGAACATACCAAGTTTGAGTGAAACTCCGCGAATTATAAATTGGAAAAATGTAAAACAGTGCTCACTAGAACATTATGTGTCTGTTTTAGAATCTGATACTAACTTAAAAGACTCATACCATATGGAGATTATATCGATGAGTGATATTGACAGTCTGTATAAACGCACGGTACAGTCTATTCAACGCGCAAAGAACACGTGTATCACAAAGGTTAAATTCAAGCCCATATTAAACCGTACTGAAATGAAAAACTATCATGTGTACACAGAGAAATGTCACGGTTTAGACAAACATGGATACAGCATAACCGGCCACGAGACAAAGACAAAGACAGTTACAAAGAATATAAATCAGCGAAGAGTGTACATTTAGGCGTATCCACCGGCAAATTGTTCAGGAATACATCATCTCCCTAGAAACGGAAATTGACAATGCCGCGGAAATGGAAACCACATTTTGGAAGTTAATTAACAAACGCAGGAAAAAACGTACAAACATTCACCCAAATCGTGTAAAAAAGGGAAATCTTGCGGTTTTGACCAGGTTTATTATGAAAATCTTATATACGGAGGACAACTGATCATATCTGTTATTACAAAACTGTTCATACATATGACGGAGATTTCTCATATCCCATTGGAGTTTAAACGAGGGGTGATCACAACGTTGTACAAATGTGGAAACAAGGACAAGCGCGATCCTAACAGTTACCGCGCAATATCTCTCTGCTCAACAATACTGAAACTCTACGAAAATGTGATAATCAGTGTAACGAACCTAGAAAGTAAACTCCACATAAATGCCATGCAGAGTGGATTTCAAAAACAAGTTAGCTGCACAATGGCATCATTTCTTCTACATGAAACAATCCGGTTTGCCAAGGAACATAACTCGAAACTTTACACATGCTTTTTAGATGTTCGACAAGCATTTGATCGCGTATCACACACTATTTTGTTGCTAAAATTGGCCAAAACGGGAAACGGGACACATATTTAAGTTATTTCTAAACATGATTAACAGCGTATACAGCTGCGTGAAAACACAGGGTTAAACATCCAGCGAGTTCTTACACTATTGTGACATTGTTGATTGAAATAAATTTGTAAAATTTAAATATGAACGAATCACCGCTTCCGAGCACGCTTCCAATCTCGATTGGTTTTGGCGAAAGAAGTTCAGATTTTAGGTTGGAAAATATCTTCGAAATACAGGATATTCTAAAATGAGAGGAGGAAACTCGGAGGGTAAATGCTAAACAAATATAGACGAGCGGCAAACATAGTGGAGGGGGTGAGCACCGTGCAGGCATTCTATAATGGGTGGGGCCGGAACCGCTGCATTATTGTCTACAGTCGAGGCTATTCCCATTGCCGCGGGTTTGAGTGGTGTAGCCACTGGGGCAGGACTGCTGTGTATGGCGTTTAGAGTAGTGGGGAGAAAATTCGAAAATAAAAATAGAAAGCACGACAGAATATCGATTCTCGCAAGGTCTAAGCAAAATAGCATCGACGTTATCGTGTCCAAAGCGTTGGCCGATAGCAATATATCAGACACTGAATTTGAGTCGGTGGTGGAGGAGATGTCTCGATATGAGGATTTAAAAATACTATTATAATTAAGGTGCGCGCCACCCTTCCCAAGATTGAGAATACTGATTGGGATAAATTTAGGTTAAAACTGGGAGATAAAGTGGGAGAAAAAGTTACAACACCACCCCCAATTCGCGAATTGAATTCGAGAGCAGCACCAATACCATATATATGTTAGCAAATATACTTTTTTTTAAATTAATGAATTATTTAATTATTTAATTAATGAATTATTTTGTTTTCTATATAATAATAGGGGGTGTTCAGTTTTAAATAATTAATTAATTAAATAATTATTATACCCCTATATAATAATGATTTAATTAATTAATCTGACCAAACGACTGTATGGTATAAGAGAGACAACTCTGACAAGGACGGACCGCTTTAGAAAGTACACATTTTTCTAACTTGGCTCTGTATTCTATAGGTGGTCCGCATTTTTTGTTTATTCAGTTCATACACAAATTCGAGGGGTGTGGGACCGTAGATGGAGCGTAGGGGTGGTATGTAGGTTGGTGGTATCATTTTCACTACCTATATACTACTTCCCGTGACTGGACATTCAACTAACCAGGTTTGAGCTAACCTGGAAGCGAAACGTGTAAAGCTAAACATTGACACATAGCTGATATGAGGCCTATAAATTATGAGCATTCGTTACAGCATATTATGTTTTATATATGTGACACGCATAGACGCTGTCAATATTGATTTCAGTGCAGGAGACGGGACTTTTGTTGATGAGAATATATGTTAATTGAGAATATATTTCCATTTATCAGCGATGATTATACAAGCAGTCATGCGGAAAGTTTTGCTGAAGTAGAATATACTGATCTGTCTTATACAGACGTATGGTTATATGGGACATTTATTAAATATTTCAGTGTAATTTAAGTGTATGCATATGTGTATATCCACTTGTGAATGTATGGATATTCACGGAAACAGAAACTGTAATACATACTATTTGATTAGTGTTGTATTTTACATGAATTGTTGTATCTTGGTTATAATTAAGTGATTGAAATGTCATGGTACGTAGCCGCACACCAGCATATAACAGTTCGATATCTGACTGTAATGCGAACATGGCCGAAGTATAGCATATGCACCAATCGAAATACGCAGTGCATACATATATGGAATTATAGTGCAATTTACAACGTATATGATAACGTAAGACTAAATAAAATACAATATGTAAAGCAAACAGTACAGTGCAACCTCTCTACAACAGCCACCCATGGGAAGACGCAAAACTGGCTGTTGTAGAGAGGTGGCTGTTGTAGGGAGGTTAATGCTGAATTAAATTTTGTCATCCATTGTTTATTTATTTTCTTCGATAATTCTCATCAAAACATGCTCATCATTTCCAATGGAAATGATTCGAACATGTTGTCAAAACATGATTTTATTGAGAAAGAAGACAAACACAACAGCAGACGAGAATGTTCGTGCTCAGCAGTCGAAGAGTTAGATACAGAGGAAATCATCCATTTGGGATATAAAATAGCGGCTGTTATAGACTGGGTGTTGTTGTAGAGAGGTGGCCGTTCTGAGAGGTTCGACTGTACATATATTTTAATATTCTGACTCTACAACGAGTGTAACCTAATTCGAGCATCACCAAGTGTATTATCAGCGATCTACTAACACATGTGAATCTGTCATATAAAGAAATGTAAAAGTAAATTAAAAGAAACGCGCAATTTTTTTTTTTTAGCTTATATTTAACGGCGGCACTGGCTCTATGACCTTGCATGCCGTCTCCCAAGAATGGGAGAAAGAACGGAGGTAGAGATTTTTGAGAGAAGCCGGTAATTCGTATTTACAGAGCAACTACGAATTATCGGTACCCATTTACAGCTGGGTGAACTGGAGCAGTGTGGATAAAGTGTCTTGCTCAAGGACACAACGCACGCCGCTAGTCAGGCTCGAACCCACGACCCTTGGATCAGTAGTCCGACACACTAACCATTACGCCACGGCGCTCCACTCGAAACGCGCAATTGCCAGTACAACACTATATTAAAATAGCCTAAATGAGGCGACCATTTTTAATAAACACAATTACAAATGACATCAAAATCAAGTGTGTCCAACTTACTGATTTAACCGCAGTAGTATACATAAGTAAAGCAAAAGTAGACATTATATTCAATAACTTTCGAGTTTTTGGAAAACATGGCGGCCATTTTGAATTAAACACTGTCTTTAAGAAGAGCATAAATATTGATGTATATTTTTAATATCGTATCTCAGATGAAAATCAAACTAATATGTTCATATCTAGCTTAGTACCAAGATATGGTCCACCACATTGTATATAATGCTGCCTGATCTTGATGAAGATTTGGCGTCCATCTTGGATTCATATGGATATGATAGCCTCCATCTATGTTTAAAATGAATGCATGGTATCCAAAGCGTTTTATGCATCCGTCCTATCAAGATACAAGTGCCCATTTGTTTTCATTCATCAAATAAGTACACATTTCCGGCTAAATATTGATTCTTGGCGGCCATCTTGAATATTTTGATACTCTAAACGATAGAGACGTCCGATTAAACCGATTTGCTTTGAATATGCCACATAAAACAATAATCACCAATAAAACATACTTTATCGGATTGTTCTGTAATGTTATGCAAGTACATATTGTATTATCCAAATAAAGTGAGATTTGCACTCATTTGACCCATGTCCACTTAATGACCAAACAAATGACCTTGCCCCACCTGATTTGATTGACCGACACCGGATTCGTGTTCAGGATGATATAATGTATTGATTTAAAGTAGTCGTTGCTTTTGCTCTCTCGGGTTGAACAGAATTCATTTTATGGGTGCTTGCCCCCGTACTAGTAAGTATGTCACAAGTATGAAATAAAAATAAAAGGAGTAAGACAATAGGAGACATACTGACTTATGTATCTGTAAAACAAATATATTTTGTTTATAAAATACAACATTGTCGCCTTCTGCACACACATGTAAGTGTAAGTGTATTTGCCAACGTTATTTGTAAATGAGTGTTACATAATATATCACATAATTTGTCGGACTTAAAGGTACATGCCCACTCAGTAGGCATAACATGTTCTTTATATCAGAGACATCACATGAGTTATTATCTGGCAAAATAAACACACATTCACCATTACCCCCCACGTCTGGATTGGCATTAGTATACATTTTATATCAGATGTAAATGTGCATACTGATATAACCGGGTATGGAAGGTCTTCGACGAGCCATTTCCCACCCTTAAATATAAGGAAAAAAAGAAAATACTGATATAAGGGGCGACAACCGTGTTTCCTTAAATTTTTAACGAATATAACTATTTATTATCTGTATTTATATTTTGATGTGCAATGATAATACTTTATATTATTATATCAGGACGGATGGACGGACGGACGGACGGAGGACGGACACACGGACGCACGCACGCACGTCATACTGATCACTATGTCTCGCTTTCCGCAAGCGGGCTCGACAAAAACTGTTTAAACATATTGCTTTGTTTGTTATGAAAGTATAGATCGCATTACAATATTTCGCTGTCTTTTGCATGTGGTTTTCATTGTCATTTGTCCATCAGTTTATGAAATATATTTTAAAGTTTTGTTACTCTTTTTTACTTCCTCTTTAAGGTCAGCGAAAAAACAACAACAATATACATGTGCTATGTAAACTGCGTACATTTAAAGGTACATGCCCACTCAGTAGGCACAACATGTTCTTTATAGGAATTAAAGGTTCATGCCCACTCAGTCGGTACAAAATGTTCTTTATATCAGAGACATCATCTGAGAAACTTTCTAGGAGAATAAACATTCAACCATTGCCCCATGTAGAGGCCTTGTTCATATATATAGTGTTATACCGAAACACGCCGACTACACCCAACCACAATGGTCCGAAGTTGTGCTGGTGTAAGACGCCCACCGACTAAGACGCCCACCGATTCGGATTCCCAGCACAACCTGTGCACCCAACTACACTTCCCTGTTGGTGCGGCTCGACCAATCAGCCGTAGTATAAACATAGTGCGTGTCATAATATATGTAAACTTCAATATTTTTTAAAATATATCGTATGTGTAAGTAGTTGAGAAGGCTAGTTTGAAATTGTTTAAGCGAGTGAAATGTTAAGCGAGTGAAACAAAGTTGCCCCACAGTCTTGAACGGCAGACATATACATCTGGACATATGTGACACATTATTAGACAGGCGAAAATACCTGTCCCTGATTGAATACAGACAATCATGGAAGACATGGACAAGTATCTTGGCGCATTAAGCACGTTTAGGGAAGTGGTAGAAGGCTGCATCACATATATTGAACGTGGTGTCGGCGATATGAATCGGCAAAAGCGGGATATTATACTCAAGAGTGCAATGGTCACTACTGAACAACAGGATATAGTTCTTGATACGTTGAAGAAAGTGGACGGTTCACTGGAAAACTTGAGTAAAACAGTCAATGCTCAGTCTGTTAATTGTAAGGATGCTCAACTTGCCATTTACGCCGATCTCAGACCACAGCCGGGGCGGACATGTAAGTCATCGTTATTTGTGTCCGTGACCACAGGTTGAAGTAACTGACCAAGGTCTATAAATACATGTACATTACATATACGTAAAGGTATCAACAAGGGGGAAAAAAATAAGATTAAAAAAAGTTTACTCCCTGTTAGAACACACCCACAGGCATTCGGCGTGTTCGGCTTCTAACTTTGGTCGGATAGGACCGCGTATCATAACACATTCCGCGATTGTATTAACGGTAATGTGAATATATTGGCGGAAAGTGCACATGTTAATTTGAGAATTATTGTTATCTTGCTAAAAATAACATAGTTAGAACTTATTTATGCAAATAATATCGAATTACAGCTCCTTTTCCTATGTCGGACACAACCTCGTATCATAACAAATGAAATAATGTGTTTAAGTCTCTAACGTCAATAGTGTAGTGACAAGTTCCTATGATCATTTCAGAATTACCGATATCTTGCAGAAATACATAAAATGCATAGAAAATTACAAGTTTAAACAAGTTATTTTGTTATGATACGAGGTCGTGTCCGACCAAAGTTAGAAGCCTTGTTCCTGTATACAGAGTTATACCGATGAAAGCCGACACACGCCGAATGCATGTGCTTCAACCTGTGTCGTGACTTGAGAAATGGGGTCTCCAATCGTTTTTGCGACCAGTGTATATCCAGATCAGCATGCACATCCGCGCAGTCTGATCAGGATCTGCACTGGATCGTTACTCAGCGAGTGAAACACATGTCCTGATTCTCTCAAACATTACAGGTACTTAACAGCTCACCTGCGTGTGAAGGACGATCAGAAACTACGTGTAAATACACCACGTACGCTATAAGTCCCATTTTTCCAGTCATAGGAACATTTATCAAGGCCTGGCATTCACAATGAGGTCAGATTCAAACTTAAGCTCCGCATGTGAAGGGAGGGTGCATGCCATGTGTAGTTAGGTAACGAACGTTGTATTGGCCAAATACGTACTGACTGATAATATAATGTCGAATATTCGGGTTACAACGAATTGAAAACGGACATTTGATTGGTCGAACGGCGTCATTTTACGTTACCGAATGACGTCTGTGTAATGACGCAATATAACGTAAAGAAACAGGTCCACCTTTTTAACGAAAACACGTTTTTATCCCGTCAACACAGTGCCTATGTGCCGTGAAACAAAATGCCGTGAAACATATTTGATATCCTGTCAATACGACCTAATCACAATTCATACTCGTCATTCGTGTTGGTGACTACTTTCCCCAGCATACTTCTTCAGTTGACTGAATAGTCTGATGGAAATGGAACTGTTTACAGTGTGAGGGTTAAATTTGGCAAATAAAAACGATATCGCCAGAAAATAAAATTAAGTGCATACCATTTTCTGAATGTCAAATCAATAACCATTACGACCCTCAATTTCCAATTGCATTTGCTCTCTACCCATGACTAACGTCATACTTATATTTACGTCAATAAGTCTACTACGTCATTTAAAATAAAAATGGCTGCTCCCAGTGATTCCAGTCAGGTAAGGAAATAAACGAAACAAAATGGTGTTTGTGTTGTTGATTTTTATTCTGGACAGATCGCAATCGTTGCAGAATCTGCCCCAAATGGAAATGGATGGGTCTGGTTAATTTTGAGAGTGTATTTCGTTGAAAAGAAACTGTAATTTCACATTGTCGGTGACAAAATATAAAGTATCAACAGAACATTTAGCTGTTGAACCTGCCTGAAGTACACGTTTGAATGGTTAATTCTGGATGGATGGTTGCCATTATAAATAGGATTAAATCGTAAAGCTGCCATCTTGTTGTTTTTTTTCATTTCCATGAACGATGAAAAGAACAGAAACAAAATCGTTGTAACATTTTAAGATTATTCGTGAAATATTTCGATGTGTAAAGTTCATAAAGTCTAAAACAATTATTGATCAATTTACTGTCATGACTGTTGATTAACGGATTTTACAACCATACTTTATCGAACTATGTTCTGTGCGCCAATGAGTGTTTGATGTAATTCGGTTCTAACTTAACTCGCTTTTGAAGGCTCAGCAGGCTAAATTAACTAAATTAAGTTGATTTAAATGCTGTTTTAGAATGTTGACGGGATAAATAGAATATTAGGTTAGTGTCGTGCATTGGAAAAATATCTGGCTCGGCACGGAAACCGGATAGGCTCGGCAGAGCCTCGCCCATCCAGTTTCCTAAGCCGAGCCAGATATTTGTTCCCATTCACGGCACTAACCTACTATTCTCTATATATCTGACCAATGACTAGTATAAATACCTGATAAATAGAATACCAGTCTGGTGTCTGATGATATCATGTGTATCCAGCATTGCCTAGCCGTGCCTGATAAACTTGATATCCCAAAGAACGTGACTTGTTGTGATCTATGTGGCCGTATTTACTACATATGAGACACTCCATGTGATTTTGTACCTTCGGACATCTGTGTAATTTCATGAAATACGTTTACAAAATTTACAATATTTTCCGTAAATGGTGTCAAAAGTTGACAACATTTTCAGGGAATATGCTAATTATACCCCATACATATTTGCATACACTATAAATAACCAGATAGCTGCGGCCGGCATGTCGAGCCCGCCGAGGCATTTGATGGCCTCAGAGTGTATTTATTTGAAGTTTGAATTAAGGGTTGAGGAGATATGTAAAAGCTTTAACGCAAATTTTAACGTCATTTGACCTTGATCTTAGGCATGTGGGCCGCATGGGTGGGCTATAGAATGAAAATATTGATGATAATAAAGAATTATTTGAAGTTTGAAGTAAATCAGAGTAAGTGTTGTGGAGATATAAGGTACGTAAAAACTGAAAAGAAATGTCAAAGTCATTTGACCTTGACCTTGGGCATGTGTACCACATGGGCAGGCTATAGAATGAATATATGGATGATGAATAAGAAGTTTTGGATGTTGGAATTAAATCGGAGTAAGTGTTGTGGAGATATAAGGTATGTAACAACTTTAACACAAATTTCAAAGTTATTTGACCTTGAACTTCGGCATGTGGACCACATATGGAATGAAAATATGGATGATGAAAAGTATTGGAAGTTGGAAGTAAATTGGAGTCACAATTGTGGAGATATAAGATTATGTAAAAACTTTAACGCAGATTTGATAATAACGCAAACTTCTAAGTCATTTTGCCTTCACCTTGGTACACAGGGGCCGCATGTGTGGGACACTTTATAATTATATGGATGATGCCCAATAAGCATACGAAGGTTCAAGCAAATCTGACTTACGGTTACAGAGATAGTAGGTATGTGAAAACATTAATGCAAATTTTGACAGAAACTTTAACGCAAACTTCTAAGTCCTATATGTGGATGATGACCAATAAGCATAAACAGTTTCAAGCAAATCCGACTTACGTTTACAGAGATAGTAGGTATTTGATAATTTTAACGCAAATTTTGACAAAAAATTTAACGCAAACTTCTAAGTCATTTGACCTTGACCTTGGGCACAGGGGCCGCATTAGTGGGATACAGCATGAATATATGAATGATGACTAATAAGCATATGAAGTTTCAAGTCAATGTGACTTAGGACTGCAGAGATATAAGGTATTTAAAAACTTTAACGCAGATTTCGGACGGACGAACGTACGCACGGACGGACGGACGCACGGACGCACGCACGCACGCACGGACGCACGGACACCCGGATGTCATTGTGATCACTATGTCTCGCTTTCCGCAAGCGGGCTCGATAACAAGTGTACACCCATATACATTGTTTACACAATAAATAAATATCTTTCATAGATATACCGCATCATTATTTGTATACACAATAAATAAAAAATGTCCACCATATATATTTTTACACAACACATATTTTTCATATACCCTATAAATAGTTTGTATACGTCATAAATAAAAACATACACATCATATATTTATACACAGTAAATATTTTTCATACATATACCCCATAAATATTTGTATACACCATATATTTTTTAAACAGTAAATATTTTTAATAGATATTCCCCATAAATATTTGTATAAACCATATATTTTTTTACACGGTGAGTGGGTGGCAGGTGGGAGTATACGATGGGTAATTTAACGATCGGGGTTCATCCTTACCTGAATTTCGACTGGAGACCTGGTTTGGCCCTCAAATACGTCTTTGGCATTTTGTATGAGACCGTTGAATATAGTTATACCCCTTATATGAGTATTACGATTACTCGTAATCTTATTTTAGGGGAAGGGGCCCAGTGACTTTGGTGTGGTATGGACCTGGCACCCGGTCAGGTTATTCTAATTTCAGGGCAGAATATATTTGTTCTCGATGTAAATATTCCGTTCTGATTTTGGAATCCCCCCAATGCAGCAGGTTATATACGGGATTGAACCGGTTTGCCCGGCCTTACATGACCTTAGCTGTTGATAGGCCGTTAAACACTAATATACAAACAAACAAACACATTGTTATTCGGAACATTTTCGTCATGTGAGGTAGTTTCAAATCCATTCGCTGACCTTTTGTGTCACCTTGTGACGTATATTCGTATATTATATATCAATTGATAAAAGTATATCCCTTATACACTGCAGGTCAGTCCGACAGTGGAATTGGATCATTAGGTAAGTCACATGCTTAACTGCATTATATTTCTAAACACAATAACTGGTCCACCTATCCCGCTGTCCGTCTATCCAAAGTTCAAAGAAATAGCCCTTGTTGGCTCCATGTTTGGAAACATAAACCAATATTGTGTAATTGATATTTGTACAATGCGGCTGTAACTGGAGAATTGGGGTTTATGTGTGTTGTATAGCAATATACACGGCTTGCCCTATCCCGCTGTCCGTCTATCCGTCTTTGTAATCTGGGATAATGGCGCGCCCGTTCGTGAGCAACGGAATGCATTCAAACCTTAGATAAACACCCTCGTGTGGACAGTGAGCTGATGGAGGTGGGGTGCGGGAGGTGTCGCAGCCATTATGAATGCGCATGTTCAAAAAATATTAGCCCTTGTTGGTTCCATGTTTGGAAACATAAACCAATATTGTGTTATATGATATTTGTACAATGCGGCTGTAACTGGAGAATTGGGGTTTATGGGTGTTGTACACGTATTGTGGGTTTTGCGACCAGTGTACATTCAGATCAGCCTGTGCATCCGCAGTCTGATCCTAATCTGCACCGTTCGCTATTTCATTAATGAAATACCCGTCATGCTTCTAACACACAATATAGATCGTTATCAGGCTACATGAGTGAGCTATTTGATTAGGAGCTACATTGGTCACAAATCCCATAAGTCCCAATTTTCCGGTGACAGCCACAAATATCCATATGCAATACCAGAATACACAAAGTCATGTGGACGACTCGGGCATATAGGACCCCGTAAATGGCTCATTTGAAAATCGTTTCCGTACATAATACATTATATACAGCATATTAGAATAGACTATAATCTAACAGAAATTGGTGGAGGGAGTAACCTTTTCAAATAGGCCATTTACTCAGTCCTGGGTTCCAGTCTTCCATTTGTACCAAACAGCGCCGTCCGTGTCACACTCTAACCGTACTAACCGTCATACCCTATCCTACATCTCTATTTGTTTTTATCTCACCAGAGATAGTGGAAATTGTACGGAGCCCCACAGGGGACGTATATAGAATTTGTTGTTTTATTAATTCGTATTTGATGTTTATTGTAATTTTAAATGTGTTGATGACGTGTTTATTATCACATCATAGCGTCATGACAGCTGAATGAGTTTACCACCCATCGTAAATATGCATCCCGTGAACTTATTGACGTACTGCATAGCTTGAACTATTGTGGTAGCTATCGTGAAGTACAGAGATACGAGTATGCCTTGATGTCTAGCAGTGAGCCTGCATATGACCTGAATGGTTTTGTTCAGTTTGTCTTTGATATTGCTGACTTCAACGTGCACACAATTGATGGACATAACACATTTCATAGTATGGGCGGAATTACCTGTGTGACACCATCTGGCAGGACAAGGGACACGACACCTGTAGAGCGCACACTGAACATTCCAGCTGCTGAAATCGTTGGTGGTTTTTGAAAGATAGGAATACGATAATACAGTAAACCAACAGTTCCAGGGCTTAAGTCAGTTATCGTTACAGAGCTCATGTCATCAACAGTTGAACCCCAGACGTTGAGAGAAGCCATAACTCTAGACTCTCTCGGGTTTGCCGGAATTATTACCGACGTGAAACCACGGCCATCCTGGAGCGGTTACATGGAAGTAGCAATGAGTGGTGGTACATTTGAAAGTAGTATAATTGAAGTTCTACCTTTCATTAACATGGATCCCACGAAACCTAGTACCATCTATACCGCCATGTACTTTGCCCAACAGGAATGTGAAAAACATTTGATCAACCACTTTACATTAAGGCAACAGAGATTGTGTCAGCATCAACCGATCTGGAGAAAATATTCGTTCGCCTTGGTGGCTTTCACATGCTAATGTCATACATGGGTTCAATAGGTAACATTATGTCCGGCAGTGGCATTGAAGAGCTGTGGGAAACCGTTTATGCGAAGGGCTCAATTGTACACATGTTGAGCTGACATGCATACTCGCGTGCATTGCGCGCTAACTTCCTAACACAGGCTGCACTCACACGCGTGTTGTTGACGACAGACGGCTTCCCAGAAGATGTTGATAGCGAACGCATAAGGACTTTGTATGCATCACTGCTTCAAAGTAACCATGATCACGATAAGGTTGTGGATGAACAGTCTGTGCAACAAATTGCTGACAGGATTTCAGAACTGTGTGACACTGCATCTAGCAGAAATCGAACAGGCAAACTTTGGATTCAGTACCATCAACAGGTATCGATCATTCGTATGTTCATACGGACCGAGAGGACAGGTGACTGGCTACTCCATCTATACTGTATTCGACGGATGCTGCCACATTTCCATGCAGCGGGACATCCGCCATATGCAAATTCAGCTAATCTGTATGTCCAACAAATGGCGAAGCTCGATAACCTAATGTCATCGGATAAGTAGAAGCAGTACACAGAGAAGGGTTAGTTTTGGAATGGCGTGTTTACAGATCAAACGATTGAGCAGTTCCTTATGCGACAACTCAAGACATCTGGTGGCATGCCACGGGGTCGCGGAATGACTGATAGTACATTGACAAAATGGGTACAGGCACTCCCCCGATGTGTCCCAATTTGTGATGCACTGGAGAAGTTCACTAATGTGCAAACGGTATCGTCAGAACAGCACAAAGATCTACGGCCGTCCAACCAAATCAAGGACACCGCGGATCTATGTAGCTTTACTGAATGGATGAAAGCTCATCCGCCCTTTGCTGATCGAGATTCGAACGTATTGATGAACGTTTCCACTGGGATTGTAGCTGACGCGACAGTTAACTGCGACTCCGCTGTCCAGATAGGTCAGCAGGCGATGGCGAACATGACAGGAAAGACATTCGCCGACGTCACTCTACGTCGCAAGGATAATGTGAAATCACTAGCTGCCATGAGAAACACCGTAAACGTGCTTGGTGAATCGTAGTAAATCCGGATATGCTTTTCAATCGGATAACATGCATTCTCAACACAAGTTCGGAGCTTGATACGTTTCTACAGTATGAGTTGGCTCCACAACCCCCATCGCTCTTCTTAGATGGTCAGATGCGAAAACCAGCAAAGAATGCACTGGGAACAATGTTGAAGTCCTTGGTTGTCGGCCAAAAGACGATTCCTGAAGATGCCGTGTTCGTGCTAGTTGGAGGTCATCTGCTACACTCAGTAGTTTGGCGACCATTTTGGCGGCCATTTTGGAAGAACCGGCTGAAAACCCGGGGACTTTTTTGTTTCCGTATATTTTTCTGGAATTTATTCCGAAAAAAATAGCTTGTTAACGAAAATTTCCTGGCCAAATTATAATATGCCTGGACTATAAAGGTACATTTCCCCTCAGTAGGCACACACTGTTCTTTATGGGGATTAAATAAGTGGATAATTGTGTCACTATGCCACCAGTTCTAAAAATTACCAGTGCCCGCTATACATATATAATCAATTAGTAATATGTATTTTACTGATAGTGACGCGCGGTTGTATCAGGCTATTTTCATATGCAAATGAGGCATGCTATGTTTTAATTATTTATACTAATTAAATGCGTCACCTGATATAATAATATTTTCGACAGATTATAAAGTATTATCATTGCACATCAACAAATAAATACAGATACTAAATAGTAATGTCCGTTAACAATTTAAGGAAACACGGTCGTCGCCCCTGATATCAGTATAAACATTTAAATCTGATATAAAATGTATACTAATGCCAATCAATACGTGGGGGTAATGGTGAATGTGTGTTTATTTTGCCAGATAATATCTCATGTGATGTCTCTGATATAAAGAACATTTTGTGCTTACTGAGTGGGCATGTACCTTTAAGTCCTCTTGACAAATTATGTGATATATTATGTAACACTCATTTACAAATAACGTCTGCGAATACACTTACATGTATGTAGAAGGCGACAATGTTGTATTTTATAAAAAAAATATATTTGTTTTACAGATACATAAGTCAGTATGTCTCCTATTTTCTTACTCCTTTTATTTTTCTTTCATACTTGTGACATACTTACTGTCTGTTCCACGTTTTACTGCCGACGATATTTTGGCCATTAAACACATTAAATCTTAAACATATTTAATTATTAGTACTTTTTTCATCAATGACCAAAAAGTCACTCTCTTTTTCTTTGTTTTTTTTTGAAATTCCGTAAACTATTGATTTTATTGTGAAAAACCTATTTTCCTAAGGGAATTTAACTTGGGGGCTAACATAGATTTTTTTAATATTTATTTTCTTTGTGGACCGATTTTCAAAATCTAACTTTTATTTTCTTAGTTACATCATTTCCAAGCTATCTAACCAGGTTTCGGAGTAAATTTCCAAATTATTTCGTTTTTTTACTCCTCCCCCTCTTCATACCACCTCTTTTCCCCCACGTTAAATTCCCATAGGAAAATCGTTTTTGGCAATAAAATCAATATTTGATGGAATTTCATCAAACAACATTTTTGGGGAGATTGACTTTTTTTGTTATTGGGAAAAAACTAATTACATTAAAATATTTTTTAGATTTAATATGTTTAATAGGCAAAATTTCGTCGGCAGAAAAACGTGGAACAGACAGTAGTCAGTTATGGCGACATAGCTGACGAACTTTTCATATGTTAGCCATCTTTTATACCGCAACCATTGCTCCATGTAGCATAATAAAGGGGGTTGAATAAATGCTGTTTATATCTGAAGTAACCGAATATACCTGAAGTAGCCTAATATACATGAAGTGCCATTTTTGCCTTTATTTTTTCACCTTTGACCCCTAATCATGGCCTCTGATTGGTCAGTCTCAACAGCAAATTCAAGATGGCGACGAATTTTAAATCGAAATCGCTGTCGATTCTTAATCAGATGCCATACCGAATCTACATATGCGGTATAAATTAAATATATGATTAGTGCTGTCGAATATAAAATATAGTCGGTTTCGCCCCGACAACTGTATAGGAGCTCGCTAAAGCTCGCCCCAATAAAGCTGTCTAAGGCTCAACCGAATATATATATTCGATGGCACTAACCATGTATTTATTATATATTATGCATGGTTGTTTTTGTTTTGTTTTCGCTCGTTATGTACAAACTGTGTAAATGTTGTATTGTCCATAGTGTCTCGTAAGCGAAATATGGCTGGGTGTCATTTAATGTGATGATATACCGTGTGTTATTTTACCTGTATAAATGACATGCGAAAATGTAATAAACTATTCCATACATACATACATTATCTCTGTTTAGTAGGGCTCAGGGGCCGTTTCAATAAACGTCGTACGACTAAAATGTTCGTAAGTGAAAAATTATGATAGTCTGTAAATTTCACATTAACAATGTGTTCTTGTACACAACTATTGTATTTACATTTATTGACTTATTCAGAACGTTTTTCTACAAGGCATTAACACATTAAAACAAAATTTGTTTAATAATAAATACATTTTTGTAAATACATGTATTAAAAAAGTCCCCCCCCATATTTTATTTCACGAAATGTTATCAAAATTAATTGTATAGGGAAATATAATTATACATGGGGTCTTTTTAAAAATACATTGTGTAGGTCGACCTTCTTGTCCTTTTTGTCGCATCTTAAATTCCCATAGGATCATTGTTTTTGTTCACAATTAAATACATATGTGATGGAATGTCATTACATAAAATACAATGGGGAGGTTTTGGTATTGATGAAGAAAGTACTTACATTTAAATATCTTCTTAGGTTTAATGTGTTTGTTAGGCGATATTAGGTTGGCATAAAACGTGGAACAGACATTATATTAAGTTATTGTTCACATATTGGATTTATTAAGGAATTATATTTGAGGGAGCGTTAGCGGTCGATGCATTTAGTTCCTTAACAATTAAATATGTGAACAATAGTATACGTATAATTAGCCAGGTTTATAATGCAATCTCCAATCCGAGAATTGACTTTCCTTTTCCTGTCGAAAAGGTAGTCATTTAAATTTGGCAATATGTAACTTAATAGGGTTAAATCTTGTAATGTGTGAAATAAGTGGAGAGGATACTAGTCAGAGATTATCTTAGACATTAGGGCGAAATATGCCTTAAACAGTGACAAACATCGCATATCACTGAACAGTAAATATTTTGGTTCACATATTTTGTCGTTCAATAATCGACGTAAATACAACACACTTACTCGGGTGTCTTGTTACATGCAGCGGATATTAAATACGAATAACCGGCAGATTACGGGAGATACCAATAATTTGTGACGCGCCATGAGGGAACCATATCTTATCACATCTTTGACACATTTCCGGGTGTTGTTTCTGTATTAACACAGCTCGTGTGCAAGGTATGTGCATGAGGATGTGATAAACAAGTTAGAGCACGTTTGCCCACATGTACGAGCGATGAATTTATTATCTCCTCGTACATGCGGACGAGCCGTGATCTAACGTATACTAAACCGAACACGCTCTAAAGGAAATCACCGTAAACCGGACAGCTTTTATGATGAAATCATCGTACAGTGGATCCTCTCTAAACCGGACACCCGAACCAGGAAAATCATCGTACAGTGGACCCTCTCTAAACCGGACACCATAACCAGGAAAATCATCGCACAGTGGTCCCTCTCTAAACCGGACACCATAACCAGGAAAATCATCGCACAGTGGTCCCTCTCTAAACCGGACACCATAACCAGGAAAATCATCGCACAGTGGACCCTCTCTAAACCGGACACCATAACCAGGAAAATAATCGCACAGTGGTCCCTCTCTAAACCGGACACCCTAACCAGGAAAATCATCGCACAGTGGACCCTCTCTAAACCGGACACCCTAACCAGGAAAATCATCGGACAGTGGTCCCTCTCTAAACCGGGCCATGAGGTATCAGTGCACATTGCTCTCTCTCTAAATTGGACAACGTTTATCAGGAAATTATCGCACAGCGGGACCTCTCTAAACCGGACAACCTCTATGAGGAAATAATTGTCCGGTGGAACCTCTCTAAACCGGACAACATATATGACGAAATAATTGTAAAGTGGAAACTCTCTACACCGGACAACCTCTTTATAAAATCATTGTACAGTGTAACCTCTCTAAACTGGACATCCT
>CM055267.1:18312940-18354935 GCA_029237695.1 Conchocele bisecta | reverse complement strand
TCCAAATTTCACAGCCATATATACAATGCAAAAACAATATATGTTTCCATAATATTAATGTTATCAAAATTTTAAGAACGAGCCTTCTTTTTATTTCGTGATATTTGGTCAAATATTTATTTTATTACGAAACATGTATTTGTTTATGGGAATTTAACATGGAGGAAAAGGAGGTGGAGGTGGTGGGAGATTAATAAATGGAAATTGACTCCGAAACCTGGCAAGATACCTTGGAAACGATCTAAAAAAACACAATTAAATTAAATTTTGAAAATCGGTCCAATATTCTGAAATTCTAAAAACTAACCCCCCCCCCCTACCCCAACCCCTGTTAAACACCCCACAGACATATTCAATTTGTGAAGATGTCTAAGGGGATTTAACAAAATAATTCACAATAAAATCAATATTTGACAAATTATTATCGAAAGAAATATTGTTTTTGAATTGTTTATATTATATAGCTGTACAATTTGGGCAGCTTTCGTTAAACAGACGGTAGGAATGTTTTAGCCATTGTACCATCCCTGCCAGGCTTCGTCCATCTGTGGTTACAATTGTATTGTTTCAGTCGTCGGTGTTCGCGGATAGTTTAGTGTCAGGCGCGGGGCAGGCCGGGAAAAATGATCTGGATCATGACTCGGAGAGCGACGATGACAACACGGCCATAGGGCACACTCGTGAGCAGGATGGTGCGGTCATGTTGGGTTTCACTCTGGAGCGGTCGCCGACGGCCATAGGGCATACTGGTGGGCAGGGCGGCGCGGGCACCATAGGACATGCTGGTGGGAAGGGCGGCGCGAGCATGGCCATAGGGCATGCTGGTGGACAGGGCGGCGCGGGCACGGCCATAGGGCATACTGGTGGGCAGGACGGCGCGGGCATGGCCATAGGGCATGCTGGTGGGCAGGGCGGAGCGGGCACGGCATTAGCGCATGCAGGTGGTCAGGGCGGCGCGGGCACGGTCATAGGGCACGCTGGTGGGCAGGGCGGCGCGGGCACAGCCATAGGGCATACTGGTAGGCAGTGCGGCGCGGGCACGGCCATAGGGCATGCTGGTGGTCAGGGCGGCGCGGGCACGGCCATATGGCATGCTGGTGGGCGGTGCGTCGCGGGCACGGCCATAGGGCATGCTGGTGGGCAGGGCGGCGCGGGCACGGCCACATGGTATACTGGAACAGCTATAGGGCATACTGGTGGGCAGGGCGGCGCGGGCACGGCCATAGGGCATACTGGTGGGCAAGGCGGTGCGGGCACGGCCATAGGGCATACTGGTGGGCAGGGCGGCGCGGGCTCGGCCATATGGTATACTGGTGGGCATGGCGGCGCGGAAACGGCCATAGGGCATGCTGGTGGGCAGGGTGGCGCGGGCACAGCCATAGGGCATGCTGGTGGGCAGGGCGGCGCGGACACGGCCATAGGGCATACTAGTGGGCAGGGTGGCGCGGGCACGGCCATATGGCATACTGGTGGGCAGGGCGGCGCGGGCACTGCCATAGGGCATGCTGGTGGGCAGGGCGGCGCGGGCATATTGGATCTGACTCCGGAGCGGTCGCCGACGGAACACGACTATGGAAAGGAGACCAACGCATGATTATTGTTCTTACCATCGAAGGGACTGGCTCAGTCCCATTTAATGGGTCAGTGGAAGAAGGGAGCGAACTCCCTCATGCTGCCTCACTTGTAGAGGTCAGTGGAAGACGGGGCTTCTTTCACTGACAAACGTATCTCATAAATTAAAAATTATCTGAGTATATGGTGATACTTTTTAATTCCTGAGATACGTTTGTAGTTCAAAGCAGGGTAATGACTCCTCTATTTTCCAACAATTGAGTTATAACCGTAATGCTTTTGTGGCTAACAAATAGTACAATATCTCAATTATAATGTATAATGAAAACGGCTGAAGTACGCTCGAAAAATCGGATAATATAATTATAAAACAGTCAGCTGGTCTCGTATCCACACCATGTATCGTGTTACGTAGCAAATCCACAAGTGGTCAACATACACTCATAGACATTCGGCGTATTTCGGCTTTCATCGGTAGAAGTATATATATGAACGAAGCATATAACTTTGGTCGGACACAACCTCGTATCACAGCACATTCCGTGATTTTATTAACGCTAGCGTAAATATTTGGGCGGAATGTGCACATGTGCATTTGATAATTATTGTTACCTTGCTGAAATATCATACTTACATAATTATGCCAATACTATCGAATTACAACTGGTTTCCCTAGGTCGGACACGACCTCGTATCATAGCAAATGAAATGTGATTATGGCTCTAGCGTCAATATTGTAGTGGCAAGTTCATATGTTCATTTGAGAATTATCGTTATCCTGTAGAACTACATATAATACACAGAACATTATAATTTTAAACATGTTATTTTGTTACAATACGAGCTAGTGTCCGACCAGAAGTTGCATACCTTATAATAAATACCAAAGCAAATGGCGTTATTTAATCTCAAGGGAAGTAATCATTGTAATATATTCAGTATTACAAGTCCCGTTCAATTTATAGCAGTACCGACGAAAGCTGTAACACGCCGAATGCATGTGCATACAGCATATACATTGTCAGTTTGTCATGTAGTCTGTGTAACCATTATGTGTAGGTATACGAGGTATATATAAACGTATCAGTGCGTAAATAGAGAATAACAGGCTAGTGTCTTTTGATATCAAGTGTATCAGGCAATGCTAGGAAACGCGTAGGAATTCCGAGGCTTGCCGAGGAATTCCTACAGTTTCAGAGCGGAGCCTGATAAACTTGATATTAAAAGACACTAGCCTGGTATTCTATTTATCAGGTAACGGTTTATGCTCGAAAATGACAACAGATGGCGTCGTTATCTATGGACAGAACGAGGACTTGTTTACGTTGCGTCATTACACTGACGTCATTCGGTAACGTCACGTGACGTCATCCGACCAACGGAACGTCAGTTTCTACTTATTTGTAACCCGGATGTTTGTATCAGGTCAATGCCTGATACAACAATATGTTATCAGTCAGTACGTATTCGGTCAATACAGGGCAGGTTACCTGATATATATTCATGGAGAAAATCCACATTTTGGGAACAGAGAGCAACATGCAGGACATTGTAGCAGAGCTCCCAGATAAGGTGCATATTGGCGTATTTTACGCACTTATTTTATCAGAATACGCACTGATTATCAAAAGTGGGAGTACATAATACTCACATCAATATTAAAATACGCATTGAGTATCAAATTGAGTAGTGAGCGTTCTGTAATAAAGTTGAAATTTACTTAGTTGAGCTGCAAAATGCAAACACCGTTTGCGTTTTGCATCTCAAATAAGTAAATTTTTAAATGTGTTTTATTTTCTATCATGTGTTCCCTATTTAATAAGGATGAAAATCAATAATACATTTGTACTCTTTAGATACACCCGTTATCCGGAGATACGCAACTAGGGGAGGAGAACATGGAAAGGGGAACGCACAAACTAGTGGGAATTTGGAGGGTTTGTAAAATTAGCTAAAACAATATATTTTATGCATGATCAGAACAATGTGAGCTTGCAACGTTGAGGAAGAATGATTGAAGCACATGTAGCAAAAATATTGAGCTCGAACGCCGTCGTAAAAGTTGAAAATTTATAAATTCAATATAGGATTTTATTTTTTTTGTCATTTTTGTTTAAAAAATCGTCTTTCCTGCACCAATCGTATGCTTTTCAGCACTATCAGGCATACAGTTATGTTTGCTGATCATTTACACTGATACCTTGAAAGCGACAGCGACCAGGATCTTCTGAGAAAAAAATGGCGGCCGTTTTATGCACCGTGGTATAGCGCAAAATGGTGCACAAAAACTATGGGACTGGAGGACACAAATTGGGGGACGAGTGCACACAAACTGTGGAACGCGCTGCACAGAAAATGCCAATATACGTGGGTTTTAAGTTGCAAATTCACGTATGTATTTACTTTACAATTATATTTGCAGACGAGGATCCACGAATATTTACGCAGGAGACGGTCCAAATGTGTCTGTAAGGAATTTATGCAAGTTTTTAATCAATATTCACCACAATTATGCATTGTTTTAGTAAGTTCGCTGTTCAATGCAGGCTTCTTTAGCAGCGCTCGTTTATTAATGGGCGAGCAGAGCCTCATTTCGTATGCAATCAGTCAACCCGTTTAATACATATCACACATTAAACCATAGGTCACCACCTAAACTCGCACCACACTTCGTTTATAACTTGAAGCACGGGGTTTGGGAGAATCAACCATGCGGAACTGAGTTAACCATGCTAATCGATGACCAGGCGAAGTAGTGCAGCCAAGGTCAGGGCCGGATCCTGGATTTGGAGAAAGGGGGGGGGTCGTGGTGTGAGTATGTGGGGGTCCTCCCCCAGAAAATTTAGAAAATTTGAGTGTCTCTGATGCATTTTTCCTGGCATTTGAGAACAGAATACTGATAGCGTTTTCTAATCTGAATAAAAAAAATCATTGCTTCGTCAAAAATAGGGGGGGGGTGGGGGGGGGGGGGGGGGGGGGGGGGGGGCGTACGCCTCTCACGCCCCCACCCCCCTGGATCCGGGCCTGAAGGTGCAACTCAATCTTATTATCATTGGCGTTAGCAAGACGTTTGGCAATGATAACCATAATGAGAGTGTCCTGTGTATTCTCGAGGCAGATAGCGACACATTCCAGTCGGAATTATCCCGGAATAAGGACCGACTCTCATTGCAATTGAGATACTGCACAGTCCGTCAGCGGGCTGCAAAACACACATAGAGCACCCACCGCCACAAGTTTAAGAACATTCCACCGGTAAAGACAGTGATGCTGGAGCGCGAGTTGGCCTAGGGTGTAGCGAGATGGACTGTGGATCGGAGGTCCCCCCCCGAACTGCGCAGGTTCGAGACGCGGTCGGAGCCGGCGTGTTGTGTCCTTGAGCAAGACACTTTGTGGTGGTGATCGTGTAAATATTTTACACACATGTAATACATGCATGGTGACTGTCTAGATGGTACAATGTACACAGATAAGACGTACCGCAGTTACCCTTGGTGATGGGAAATAAAGAGATATCTCGCTAGGACGAGGGTGCTCCGGGGACACCGGAGGAATATATACATACAATACAATTGCAGTGTTACTTAGTATAAGTATGGTGTGTATATGTTGTATATCACATCACGGTGCTCTCCGACAAACAGTGGGTGCTACAGAAACAACAACGATTGCGTCACAAACATTCTATGACGGACGGAATGGTCGTAGGACGAACGAATGCACTTGTGAATCGATGGATTGGTTATCGCGGACAAAACTTTATGGCGACCCCCCGAAATTCTGCGGATGAAATCTGTCGACTTGTCGTATGCCGTGCAAGCTTGCTGTGGTCTTTCTCCGGGTACTCCGGGTTTCCTCCGAGTTTAGGTGGTGACCTATGGTTTAATGTGGTTGATATGTATTAAACGGGTTTACTGACTGAAATACGAAATGAGGCTCTGCTCGCCCATTAATAAAACGAGCGCTGCTAAAGAAGCCTGCATTGAACAGCGAACTTACTAAAACAATGCATAATTGTGGTGAATATTGATTAAAAACTTGCATAAATTCCTTACAGACACATTTAGGACCGGCCCCTGCCTAAATATTCGTGGATCCTCGTCTGCAAATATAATATTTTTGTAAATACATACGTGAATTTGCAACTTAAAACCCACGTATATTGGCATTTTCTGTGCAGCGCGTTGTTCCACAGTTTGTGTGCACTCGTCCCCCAATGTGTGTCCTCCAGTCCCATAGTTTTTGTGCACCATTTTGCGCTATACCACGGTGCATAAAACGGCCGCCATTTTTTTTCTCAGAAGATCCTGGTCGCTGTCGCTTTCAAGGTATCAGTGTAAATGATCAGCAAACATAACTGTATGCATGATAGTGCTGGAAAAGCATACGATTGGTGCAGGAAAGACGATTTTTTAAACAAAAATGACAAAAAAAAATAAAATCCTATATTGAATTTATAAATTTTCAACTTTTACGACGGCGTTCGAGCTCAATATTTTTGCTACATGTGCTTCAATCATTCTTCCTCAACGTTGCAAGCTCACATTGTTCTGATCATGCATAAAATATATTGTTTTAGCTAATTTTACAAACCCTCCAAATTCCCACTAGTTTGTGCGTTCCCCTTTCCATGTTCTCCTCCCCTAGTTGCGTATCTCCGGATAACGGGTGTGGTATCTGGAGCTCTGATGTATTACGTTTGTCGTTGCATTTGCATGCCGAATATATATAGCCTGGAAATATATATACCCTGGAAATATATATAGCCTGGAAATATATATACCCTGGAAATATATATACCCTGGAAAGCAGCCCTTCAAGCCTTATATACGGAGCCCAGCTGGGAACATGCATTTTTTTATTAATTTGTTCCCACGAAATAACAATTCCCACGGGAACGAATTGTTAATTCATGGGAACGAATTGTTAATTCGTGGGAACAAATTGTTAAATTGAGGGAACGAATTGTTAATTCGTGTGAACTAATTGTTAAACTGAGGGAACGAATTGTTATTTCGTGGGAACGAATTAATAAACAAAATGTCTACGTCCCCTGCACCTTCTTTGATGCATTGCAATACTGTCAATTACTGGCTGCATATTTGCTTGACTGTATACATACCGGGGAAAACACGATGTCATAGTTTGTTCAAACAGTATTCATTAATTCATGTAAATTAACAAGATAATACTATACATGGATCTGAAACAAGTTTTTTCATTGTGTATATGGCCGTAAAGGTTGGGCAGGTTTCGTGAAACAGACAGTTACTGTAGTAACCAGTATAACTCAATAACAGTGCTCCGGTTACTAGACGAAACAGCACCAGTATATAGAGAATAGTAGGTTAGTGCCGTGAATGGGAAAAAATATCCGGCAAGGCTCAATAATTTCTTTATTTCTCATCAGAAGTATATGTTGTGACCACTCATTTGAAACGTCTCGCCGTCTCGCCGAGACGGTTCAAATGAGTGGTCACAACATATACTTTGGTTCAGAAATAAGGAAAATAGATAGAGAATAGTAGGTTATTGCCGTGAATGGGAAAAAATATCTGGCAAGGCTCAGGAAACGGGATGGGCGAGGCTCTGTCCAGCACATCCCGTTTCCGTGCCGCGCCAGATATTTTTTCCCATTCACGGCACTAACCTACTATTCTTTTTATCCCGTCAACACCTTCAAATGGCTGTAAAATGCAAAAATTGTATTGACTGGATATCAAAAATGTTTCACGGCACCGTGTTTCACGGCACATACGCACTGTGTTGACGGGATAAATAGCAAACATATGTATGTGCCATACTTGGGATCTGGCTAAGTTTCTTATAAGTTCGGTTTTCTTTCAGGAAACGGCTACATATTTTCCATTTATTTATCTGATGGAGTTTATGGGATTTGTAACTCCTGATCAAATACTACACTCATGTAGCCTGTTAGCGATATATAGTGTGTGTTAGAAGCATTGCGGGTGTTTTATGGATGGACTGGCCAACATTGCAGATCTTGATTAGACTGCGGATGCACAGGCTGATCTGGATCTAGACTGGCTGCAAAACACATAATCCCAATTTCTCCAGACACATATATGTTGATACGGCTTGTTGACTGATTTCAATTAACTCGGCAGAGTCTCGTTTTTCTATGAAATCACTTAGCTAAAGTTTAATAAATATCATATTAAATCATCACTCATGTAGTATGTGAGACGAGCCATGTGATTTGTACCTATACTAAGCAGATATGCGATATCTCATGAAATTTGTTTTAAACAAAATAGGATATTTTCTGTCACTGACATCGAAAGCTGACGAACTTTTCAGCGAAAAAGCGGAATTGTATGAAAATCTCGTAAACTTTCGACATTTTTACAGAGAGTATCACAGTTTCTGAAACTATTTTCATGAAAAATCGTACATCTTATAAAGTACAAATCTCATATGAGATACGCCATGTGATTTTGTACCTTCGGACATCTGCGTAATTTCATTAAATACGTTTACACAATTTACAATATTTTTCATAATTAAAGTCAAAAGATGACAAAATTTTGTAATATAATTCCGCATGTACTCGGATATATTTGACGCCATTTACGGAAAATATTGTAGCGTGACTCATAATGTGTACGTGAATGTGAAAAGATTATGTTACTGTTTGTTACTGTGCTTTCCTTTGGCAATGACAGGACGGTATAATATAAATGGCTGAATGAAAATACATATGTTGTTTACATCACGCAAGGTGGCAAATATTTCACATATCCTCGTGCCATAAATAGGAAGACTTGTCTGTCTCTTTGGTATTTTGTTTTCAATAAAGGACGTCATATGCCAATTTTATAATTTGATACTATATTTGGTGTATACCACGTTTGTGTTTTTCCATTCTGCATGCTTGTTGTCAGAAAACACTTTCACCCTTTCACCCCTAAGTAACCGGAATGGATTTTGATATGTTAGTTTTGCAACCAATCCAACTGTCACAAAATAATGTTCAAACTAGTCCATTTATGAAAAGGGGGTGTTACTTGCAAAAAAAGTGCAGATCCTGATGAGACGGCTCATCACGAGCCGGCTGATCTGGATCTACACTTTTTGCCAATACCAATATACAGGCCTGCGGTGTTGAAAGGGTTAAAGGCACGATGTCTCAGATATTCATTTATTTTCGCTTCATACACAGTAAATTATAATTGAGACACGCCATTCGATTTTGTACATGTACCTAATGACAGGTGCGATTTTTCATGAAATTTATTCACACAAACTGTGTTATTTTCTGTAAATAACGTCAAAAATTGACGAAATTTTCACAGCAAATGCGGATTTGAATACCGCATTCGCTATGACAATTTCGTCATCTTTCGACGTCATTTATGGAAACTATCGTACATTTTGCCAATATTTTGCATGACAAATCACATGTTCTAAGGTACACAATCTCATGGAGTGTCTCATATGCGAACGTGAATATGAATATATTATGTTTCCTTGTGGCATTGTGCTTTCCGTTGGCAATGACAAGACGGGTATGAATGAACGAATATATATAATAGCTTACATCATGCAAGGTAGCAAATATTGTATTACATACATCTTCCTGTGATAAACAGGAAGACTTTTTTCCTTTTCCAATTTTAATTGTCAGAAACCTATCCTGTATGGTTGTAAAGAATAAGAATATAATATTTACACCTTCTAAAGTGGGTGGTTGTTGGGCGAATGAGACGGCGTAAATTAACGGTATGGGTTCCTCCTTATAGGAATCACGATTTGCCTGGTTTGGCCCTCAGGTACGTTTTTATCTTTGGCTCTTTAGTTACCTGGGAGTTGAATTGGGTTATTGCCCATTATAAAAGTGGTAAGCTTTTTACTGATCCTACTGCTTTTGGGAGAGGCCAAGTGATTCTGGTGTGGCGAGGACCTGGCATCAGATCAGGATTATTCTAATTTCAGGGCTGAATATATAGTTTTGTTATTGTAAATATTCATTTCTGATGTTGGGATTCCCCCCCCCCCATTTGTACATGTACTTGAGTACATGTATAAGTAATACAAAATGGGCTGTTACGTTTACTGTGGTGCATACTTCATTTAGTCTGTTTAATCTTCGTGGACTCCTGTGGTGCACACTACATTTGGTCTGCTTAAAATGCGTGGAGTCCGAAGGACGCCTCGCAAACTTTAAGACCAAATGTATTATTGACCACAGTAAACGCCCCATGGTTTTATTACTTAAATATTCACCGTGAACAATTACACGGCTGTTGAACCGTGTGTAGTGAAACCGCACCTTTTCTGATGCAATTACCACTGGTGCTGTACTCTGCGCCGGCGAAAAATGTTTCATGTCGAAAAATCAACCGGTTTCCTGACGAGATGCCTCTCAGCTCTACTTAGAGCTATCGCATAAACACATTTTCGTCTGGTTACCGGCGCAAATTTCTTGCGCCGGTTCCTAGACGGAAATGCGTTTATGCAATATCTTCTGCATGTGGGTGAATGGGAATTCGTCAGGAATCCGGCGCATATTTCGACGTAAAACATGTTACGCCGGCGCGGGGTGCAGCACCACTGATTGTATGCAATATTACCACCACGTGCATTCAGCGTCTGTCCAGAAACTGCATTTAATGCACGAATAGCTAGCCCCCAAATAGATGTGGACATACATGTATATCATATTGACTAGTAGATTTGTTCTACAGTGGAACCTCTCTAAACCGGACACCCTGGGAGGTCCCCAGGGTGTCCGGTTTAGTGAGGCTCCACTGTAAACCAGGACTTATGTTCACCTTGTCTGTAATGCAAACTTTTAAAGTATTTGTATTATTAGTATCAAGACTGCCAGCTAGGGGTTTACCTTACTGATAACGATGTATACTGTTTGTCATCAAAATCAAAATAATTCTAAGGTGCTGCCAGAACGTGCTTTTATTGAGACAGAAGCCAGACACAATCTAATTTATAAAACCACGACAGACGAATGTTGTTTTCACTATTTTTTCACTAGTTTTCACTATTAACCATGACCTATACTTTCCTTTCCACGATTACCATAATGTACAGTTTATCACCAGGAAGCCCAAAATGACGTGGAATTTGAAAATTAAAAACAACTTCCTAGTGTTTGTGCGTATTATCCCACTTTTCCCGTATAGATTTTATCAACGGGTGGTTACGAAAACCAGGCATGGTATGGGTATATAATAGAGCGGGGTTATTCGCCTGTACGATCGGTAATTCACTTTTGCGTGTTAAACTTCCATGTCATTTGACATTTGACACTGCTGGTGGTATATGTATAATATGGCGAGTCGATAAGACAGGAAATATCATGGACCAGGGGCCCGTTTCACTAAACTTCGTACGACTAAGATGTTCGTTCGTGCAAATTTAGGATCGTCTGGAAATTTTAATTGATGGATTTACATTTATTGAGCATAGGCTGCTTATGCAGCCTATGATCAATAAATGTAAATCCAGTAATTGTTTACAAGAAAACAGTGTTAATGTGAAATTTACAGACGATCCTAATTTTGCACTTACGAATATTTTAGTCGTAGTGGAACCTGGTACTTACATTGCTGAATGGCGTCGTCTGCTGTGTATTTTATATTATCCATTTTCCCCATTAAATATATGTATTGACAGCATATCTATTTGTCTCCAATGGAAATGATTCTGAAGTGCTGTCAAAACATGTTATTATTGAGAAATAAGGCAAGCTATAAAAGCAACAGCAGACGACAATTGTTGTGTTCCGCAGTCTAAGGGTTAAAGTAACGAATTCACCATGAAAAGACATGTTGTTTCCATGTTTTATTCACAAATATGAATCATGCATACATGTGTGCATATATTAGTATGACATGTAAGCATAAATAACCATGACGTCCACTTAAATTGGCATGATTGTACATACATTAATACTATGTTATTACATATTATTATCTCCAGGAGTTTCACAACACGATGTAATAAATATCATAATACACTAGTGCAATAAATTCGCAAATTACTACATGTAATAGGAACGAATAGCTTAATTATAATGTTCACAATTCTACACAGATTAGACTGAGGGTGACGTCACGTCAAACCTAAGTGACAACGGTTTTACTTTCTAAACAGAGGTGATTACTACTTCGTGTTATTACATTCCCAATCACATATTGTGTAATACAAATAATCTAACATTCGTGATAATTTATTATTATATGACTGAGACGTCCAGCCAATGAGATTGCCCAATAGAGGGTCTCATGATTGCGGACATATATAATATTCACCGAGTATCAGTCTCGGACTCGTCAGGCTTGCGAGACGAGTCCGAGAGTGATATTCTAAATGTGATATTGACCAGGACGCGCGAGTCACTGATCACGCAATGGAAACATGAAGCGGTTCAACAGCGAGCCAATCGAACAAAACTACGTAAATAGTATCATCAAATCAGCAACAAGCTTACAAATGAACTTCCCACGTGACAGCAAAACAACAACAATGGCTGCAAACTGAAGCATTATTGTACTTAAATATCAGCCGTGTTTCAGCAAAACCACACGTAATATAATAATTATTGTCGTTTGAGTCCGTGTACACGAGATTTACAGACCGTCGAAAAGTCAGTATCACTTTTCTCACGTCCGTAAATCTCGTTCGGCCTTGGGGTGAATATGATTCTTCTCGTGTAAACCTCCTGAAAAGTAAATAAGTGTATACTAATGTATGTATTAAACTCGTTAAAGGTACATGCCCACTCAGTAGGCACACATTTTTCTTTACATCATAGACATCATCTGAGGTATTTTCTGGCAAACCAAACATTATTTCACCATTACCACGCGTATTGATTGGCATTATTATACATTTTATATCGGACGTCAATTTCCACACTGATATCAGGGGTGATAACAGTTTTTCCTTAAAATGTTAACGGATATTACTATTTATTCTCTGTATTTATTTTTTGATGTGCAATTATCATACCGTTACAATCTGTCGAAAATATTATTTTTTTCGGGTAACACATTTAACTAGTATAAATAATTAAAAAATATCATGCCTCATGTGCATATTAAAATAGCCTGATACCACGCGAGTCACTATCAGTAAACTATAAATATTACTAAATGATTAAATCTGTATAGCGGGCACTTGCAATTTTTAGAACTGGTGGAATAGTGACACAATTATACACTTATTTAATTCCTATAAAGAACACATTGTGCCTACTGAGTGGGCGTGTACCTTTAACTGACTACATCATATATTCTGACTGGTTCTGAACAACGGTAACATGCGTTCTGTCTCGTCATTATGCACTGTAAGCAGTGCCCATGATTCATGTACATGCTATTTCCTGAAGCCTTGTTCACATTTGTTAAAACTATATACCTCATGTTGCCATATGTATGGACTGGGTGATTAAATCACGGATCCCGCCAGGACGCCTACCAATTTGTTCTTTGATCAGCCGGCGCCCGCCAAATTATCTAGCGGCCTCCGGCCGACGCCCTAGCGGGCGCACTGTCTCCACTGCGATACAATTTTAAAAGGGCGCCGCCCTGGCCCGTCTAATATGTGAGGGTACACGTCGCAGACATGAAATTCGCCCGATTCATCCACGGGCTCCAAATCTCCCGGCGACTCCTGCGATTAGAAACATCGCGCGGACGCCAGCTGATATGTGAGGGCCGCTTTAACTCGTTCAACACTACATACCTCTTTGTGAATACAATCGGAAAAAAAACCTAATTTAATGGAGTTATATGGTGTTATGTGACAATTCAATCAGCGGAATATTAGACAGGAATGTGGTTGAATAAATGTTCAACCGAAGGAGTCAGTCAATGCGCCGTGGGCGACCTAGTTCGTCGTCAGATTCTGACATTGAGTGTAACCCTAGGGGAACGACGATACAAATGGCGGCAAACAGCAAATTGTCCGGAAAAAGTATCGATGATGTGTTCAGGCTGGTAGAAGACATGAAACAAAGCCAGGAGCCGGGGTGGAAGGACTTAGAAAAGAAGATAGATAAGAGGTTAGATACTTTTGAATCAGATTTACGTGGACAATTGTTAAGCACGGTTAATTCATTGAAATCCGACATAAGAAACAATTTCGTACGAGTTGACACTGAGATATTGCGGCTACAGGAGACACTCCGCAATTCAGAACATAAAGTGGATAATCCCGACCCCACCCCAGCCCCACAACACGCACCCCCCCCCCCCCCAAATCTGAGCTGGACACAGCGAGAAATAGTGTATTCAAAAACATTATTGAGGAAGATGATGGTGATAGTGTTGACAAACTATTATTCTGTGTAAATAAACTGCTCGGTGAGCTGAAATCAGTGGCCAAATACGAGGCCAGTGTCAGTGTAGTGTGTGCGACCCGGATTAAATCGAATACCAATGGCCCGCAGACAAACGGACGAACACGCCCGCGGCCGGCGATTGTAACATTCGACTGTGGCGAAAGCCGCAACACCGTCCTTCACCATAAACGATTATTAAAAGACAATAATTTTTTCTCTAATGTGTATATTGAGCCGGACAAAACTCGCCAGCAGCGCATACAGGAGAACAACTTTCGCCAAATCGTGCGCAAACTCCCAGACCTACAAATGCGCGGCGGACGCGTGACCGTTGAACATGCGTAGGACAATAGCCAGCCGCGGTGGCTTACTGATCTCAGTCTAGCCGCGTGGAATGTAAACGGGTGGTATGTGTCAGACAATTGTAATACTAGCAGGGAGTTACGAGAAACCGTTATTGACTGTCTAAACTGTGACATTATTTCATTGTGTGAGACACACCTCGATGAGCAGATTTCACAACCGGGGTATATATGGAAGGGACATAACCGCACGAACTTAGCTCCCAACGCTGTACGTGGTAGTGGGGGTGTTGGATGTTTTTATTAAACGTACATGTAGTTTGCTCGCGGTATACGATATAGTGGTGTTAGACAATGATTTCGAAGACGTTCTCTGGATCAAGCTCACACATAGAGAGAAAGTAATTATTGTGTATACATTTGCTCGTGCTACCTCCCCCTTCTGGCTCACAGCAGTTTTACGACAACCAACTGTCGCAAATATACCAATTTCATGGCGTTTGTCCGTTAGTTGTGCTCGGCGATTTCAATGGTCGTATAGGAGATTTATCTGATTTTAATGAAAATATTGACTCCATCCCAACTCGCGTCCCCGTAGATCATACAAAAAACGCTCGTGGTGAGGCATAGGTGGAGTTCTTGAAAGACACTAGGATGTGCGTGCTAAATGGTAGATTCGACTCGCACTGTGACAAATTTTACATTTAAATCGCCAAGGGGAAAATCAGTGGTAGACTATAGTTTCACCGTTACACCGGGTAGTTCCAAAGTGCCTGATCATTCTATTTTGATCACCCGACTAAATTTATCCACGTACGAGTGTATGGCACGGGAACCGGAAACCATATGAACGATGCATATATATCGGTAATCCTGGGTCGTCGGAAGTGTTTCGCAAGTACAACATAACCAACGTACAGCATGCTTTCTTGAGCAGTGAGGACTGTCAATTACATTTGAACATTTTGGTCACTAAACTAGAAAACACGCAAAATGTAGAATCCGAAATAGACGGTTTATATAATGAATAGTTATCAGTGGTGCATACTGAAATGGACGCGAAATTAGTGTATTAAGACGTAATGGCCTGTGCCAAACTTCGTAAACGCCATTTCTCCAAACCATGGTGGTCTGACGAATTGAACGATTTGTGGGAAGAGGCTCGACTGTGTGAAAATGAGTATCTCAAATGTAAAGGTTCAATAGTATTGTATAAATACAACGTTATATGATGGATCACTATATCAATGGTTATTACTTACCTTCAGGCTCTCAGGTTGATTGCTCTAAACTCTGGATTCCATAAGATAGTTTCTCGCATTGAATACACAATGTAATCCGTTTATCATAGAACATAAGAATGCCTGCCCGGTGCCTCGTCCAATCAGAAGCTCCCAAATCGGTCAGGTGACCAGGGCAGCGCGCGTTCTGTAGGAAGGCTGTAAAGTGCGGTATCAAGGCTGGGGGGGGGGGGGCAGCTAATTACCACACACCCAGTTTTCTGAACTTGGCCGTATCGGAATGTCGAGGCTTCTGGCAGACGGTTCGGAGCCCTCAGATAGGAATACAGTCCGCGGCCAATTTCGACCCAGTTTCCTGCTGTACTCCTATAGACGAGTTTTTCGAGAAACAGTGCCCCGATCCAAAAAATATGTACTTCCATCTAAAATCACTAGGGGCACATGGTCCTCAGCGTTGGCTCTCATCTCATCCCCCATGGTCTACCCTGTATACATCCTATACAGACGGCGTCCGTTAGCCAACGTGGAGCTCAAGGTTATGTCCACGGGCTCGGTACGGACTAGGGACACCAGTTGGGCGATATCCCCGATATAGGCCGGAGACGGGTGACGGAATCCCGGCAGCATGGTCAAGTAGGGTGCAACCGACTCCAGCAGCAGTCTATCGGCTGGCACCCGCCTCAGGGCTTCCTTCTGGTCCTTCCGGAACTTCGACACCATGCCTGTGAATCCGAAGTAACATTTCCGGAAGGCACTTCTCCACTCCATTCTTGCAGTTGCTCCACCCTGCCACTGAAGTAATGCAGATGGATCCTCTGTTCCGGTTTGCAACGTCTCCGGACGATCCGCAGGCATTTTCCCGATACCTCGCGTAATTGCCGGTCCTCTTTGACCCCCCCCCCCCCTCACACAAGCCCAGCACCTCATCGAGCACTTCTTACTGCCGTGACCCGGTATCCAGAGGACGAGAGTGGTCGAGACCCACCTCCCCTAGGGCCCTCACGGACCGCGCCTTCACGAGCTGCTCCATCTTCCGGGCCAGTCTGTGCATACATATGGGCCTTTTTGGGATGGATCCCCACAGCGGTGACGAAACGGCGGTCGTCGATTGGCAGATGGTCACAATTCTCGGGGTCACAGCAAACCATCACTCCCCCAGCCACGTGGATTGGCAGCCTGGACGGCACCTCGGTAGGGAGTGATATGGTCCGTAGGGTGGTATCCCAGGATTGACCGAGACCTCTTGACAGCCGATCTAGATGGAAATGGCTGTAGTGCCCGATATCGAGCACGGAGGTGGTGGAACTCGCTCGGAGGATGCAGTCGACATCCCGGCCACCACGACATGTGCAAAGGTCGGGGCCACTGCTGTAGGATCCTCATTTTGACTTTCCGCTACCACCGCCGCGGCTGGCCCCCCTGTTGCGGCCTCCTTAGGCGAAGGAACCGCTACCCCCGGAATACACTTCTCGGCTTGGAGTAGACGGTCCTCCTCTCTGCACGTAGGGCTATGTGCTAGAGACAAAATGATGTCACTGTAGCCCGAACTAGAGGTCCCCGTGTAGTCGAGAAGTAGTACAGGGGCTCCAAGCCGGTCCCTGTCATGTGTCATGTGTCCCCATCTGTTGAAACTCCATGGGTTCAACCGCCAAAGGTGGAAATGCCGGCAGGGAATGTATAGACAACATTTGTCCGTCCGGTGTCGTCAGCCGGATTTGAGCCGCTGGTGCAATTTGGGGCTCAATCACTGCTATTGGGGGCGTCTGGTCAGTCGAACCAACACGCTCCCTCGATGGCACTCTACCCGGAGAGATCGGCATAGCCATTATGGGCATGTGGCTATCTTCTCTGGTATCCCTACCCGGCGTTTCCCCCGCCTTCCTTTCTTTCTCCTCCTTCCTCCGGCACGCCCTCCGGAAATCGTCTATCCAGCGGTTTACTCCGGACTCGACCGCTATCTGGAACTGGCCCAGAGCTATCTCGGTGAATCTTTCTAGACAGCCTTATGGCGCCGCTCCTAGATCGCCCGCCAACGATCAGGCCAGAACCAACCGCCCTTCGGCAGTGGCCCTCTCAACTTCCCTCTCCCCTTCGGATAAAGTATCCCATTCCATCCTACAAATAGACAATGGAACATGGGATGAGTGTCCACAGATTAGATTCAGTGCCAATAGCCAGGGGACCTGCCCGGCAACTGGAACATCTAAAGTTGCTGATTTGCTTAGCCTTTCGTTTTGTTATATTTAAACAAGCAATGTGGTACCACTCGAGACACGACTCGCATTGTATCATCATCTTCCCATCGTCTGGCTTCCGGCATAAGCAGAACAGTGCGTTGGCTGCCGTTTGCTTCTTTGCCGCTACCAACGCTTCTTCCAACGCTGGCAAGACGCGATCCTTACTTGTTTGAGTCTGTCGTGGTTTATCGTCGATACCCATGTTCGGGTTTTCACTCGCAAGACTGCCGGTGTTATCTTCTCTATAACTATTCCGGGGCCCTTCCACGGCTGGCATAGTTTCTTGGCTTTCAATTTAGTGGTGCTACTATCCAAGATGTACACGGGGTCTCCCACCTCATAGCTGTTCTGGAGAACTGTAAGGTCGTAACGTCCTTTCATTCGTTTCTGTGCCGACTTTAGATATTCTGGAGCTACCTGATGTGACTTTGTGATGGAGTTTTCGAGCTCCGCCACGTATTGAACAGGATCAGACCGACTCACTCTTTTCGGGTCCCGAGCTGGATACATAAGATCCACCGGCATGGTGACTTCTTGCCCCAGCATCATCTTGTTTGCTGTGAACCCTGTCTGCCGATTGACAGACGATCTTAGAGCACCAGCTAGATGTGGCAAATAACGATCCCATTCATTCTGACTTTCCACGTAGCAGCGAACCGCATCCATTAGCTTGCGGTTGTAACGATCGACTTGACCATTAGCAGACGGTCGGTATGGAGTGGTCCTCGTTTTATGAATGTGGAGTAGATCACATACGACATGAATAGCTGGCTTTCAAAATTGCTGCCCCTGTCTGACTGGAGTTGGAACGGACAGCCAAACCGAACAAAGAACTATGCACGGCCGCATGAGCAGTTACTTCAGCGTTTTGTGACGGTAGAGGGATACATTCCACCCACTTGGCGAACTGGTCAACCATCATCAGAACATGTTCATTACCTTGAGCCGTTCTCGGCAACGGCCCCAGGAAATCTAGGTGAACCCTTTCCATGGGCATTCCAGCTTGGAAACCCGTCAGAGGAAATTTAGCGTGTAGATTTGGCTTCTTGTGTTTGTTACAGACATGGCAAATCTGAACATATACCGATTTACTCATCCCGAACCAAAAGTACCTGTCTTTAAGACGAGCTTTGGTCCTGTTTTCCCCTTGGTGACCCATAGATGGGGGATCATGGCAAGCCGTTAAGATAGCTTCTTTCATGGCTTCTGGCACAACCAACATCATTTGTTCACTATCCGTTCATTTCCATACAGCATTGGCTTGGAGAACGAAATCGTTCTTGTTCATCCAATACGACTTTCCGGCAGGGCTGGCTAGCAGGCAGCAGCTCTGCGGACGATGGTGCTGACTGGTCGATCAACCATCGTCTTAGTATCTCCAGGCTGTCGTCCTTCCGCTGTTCAGAGCAACCTTTTCGATGAAGTCTCCAGGGTCGGTTAGCATTGTCTGTCGAACGCTAAGTTCGTCCGATCCTTGGATAATCAGACGGTCGCGTTGACAGACGATGTCCATTTGGGTGATTACCATCGCTACCCCTGTCATCAGGTCCCGACATTCTGATATGACCCTACTGACGCGAGTGACTGGGGGCTCTACATTGGTCACGGGTAGCAGTTTTTTTTGTCAGATAAGGGCACAACATAGTCCACTTCCTCGTCAAACTGAGCTCTGGTACAGTATGAACACTCCCCGCAGGGCAGATTGCGAAGGTCAAATCCCAGCTTATAATTGGGGCAGGGAGCCTCTGGGAGTCTTGACAATGCATCCGCATTAACGTGCTTCTTCCCGGGACGATGCTGTATCTCCATCTCAAACTGGCTGAGCTCCTCAATCCAGCGTACCAACTGTCCCTGAGGATACTTGAAATTCAGGAGCCATGTGAGACTGCTATGGTCAGTGCGTACGGTGAACTTTCGACCCAGTAAATAGTGTCTGTACTGTCTGGTAAACTTCACAATTGCTAGAAGCTCTTTTCGGGTAGTGCAGTAATTTCGCTGTTCAGCGGATAGTGATGTGCTGCCATAGGCGATCACTTTCTAATCCCCATCTTGAATCTGGAGAACTTCAGTCCCTATAGCTGAATCAGACTCGTCCGTATCTAGGACGAAGGGGTCATGAGGGCTGGGAAGAGCTAATACAGGGGGATGTAAGTGCCTCCTTAATAGATATGAAAACAGCCTCCTGTTCCTCAGTCCACCGGAACTTGTTCTTCCCGGTAATGGCATAGAGCGGAACGGCGAGATGTGCGTACCCCTTGATGAACGCCCGGTGATAATTGACCAGGCCCAAGAACTGTTGCACATGCTTGGTGGTGGACGGTCTGGGCCATTCCTGCACTGCCTTGATGTGGTCGTCGCCAACACGTAATCCCTCCGGACTAACGGTTCTCCCGAAAACAAGTCACTCCGAACCAGGGTTCAGTCACTGGAAGACGGGTTGGACAGGTCTGAAAATTGCAGCAGGCGCAACAGTCTCAGACTCTCGGGCATCCCAGAAACGCCAGACGAATCGGTCGACGACAAGGTCATGCACGTCATCAAATCCATCGACGCAGACGTACCTTTGGAGGGAATCGACCGTGCGCACCGACTTGGTAAACCGAAGCCCAACTCACCAAGAGACATTATAATTACATTTGCCACATATCGCTGCCGAAGGAAAGTCATGGCTCGCAAGTCACAACTGAAAACCCAGGGTAACACCGGGATTTATTTCAACGAAGACCTGACACGCACACGGAGCGAGATACACTATCGGGCTCGTTCCCTGGCCAAGGCCAAAAAGATACATAGTACCTGGAATGCAGACGGAACAATCATAATCAAAGACAGTAATCTAAGATTTCACCGGATTGAGACGCAGTCTGACCTGGATATATTCGCGACTACTCTGGACAACGCGTAAACTTTTGTCGCACAGTATTGTTCAGTGTATCATAGTGGACTACTGACATCACACAACTAGTCCGTGCAGACGCATAGCTTCCGAATAGTGGATATTTGTTGACCGGCCACATTTAGCTCTATTTTCTTTTTATTTAAACATTTCATACAATTCCAGAAGACAGCCTCGCTAGCTGTCAATGATCCATGTAATAAACAGCTAGCAGTCTGCCATGATACTCAAGCTATATGATGCCATCTGTGGGGCGGACCCTGTTGCGGAGGTGACGTGTGGTGGAACCTAACCATATCGGACACCAGGTTTGGGTGTGCCTACTCTTGATTTGCAATACAAAACACGCAATTTCTTCTCGGAACGTAATTACGGCTGAACTTTAGTGGAGGCACTTCCGTTGTACATCCTGATACCTCTAGGGTGCCCTATTTGGAGAGGTTCTACCTCACGTCACCGCGACTGGAGCGCTGATTCGTTTTCCATTGATGGCACCATATGATCAGCATTACGAGCGCTTGCCTGTACTCGACATAGTACCGTCGCGGCAATTATAACTATTGCTATAACAAGCTGCTTATGGCGGCCTATGCCGATTGTGGGTAAGCCCTTGTCAATTTCACATCTGCAGAAAAGCTCAACTTGGCCAGTCAGTTCATGTTTACAATACAAAACATGCGTTTTTAGCACGTGAACTATATTGATAATCAGACACAGAACAACTTATTTAGATAACTATACTTGCTACTGCAATGTATTACAACAGGAACACTGAGTACGGCGATGACAATCAATTATCATATATAATACCCAAATTTGTACTAACGCGGTTTCATTTTCTTTCACAATATATTTGTTAGCAGGAGTTTAAGGCCACTTCCGAACATTGCCAACAAAACACTAGTCTGATTTCCCTATGTGTTGATACAATACAGTTACCTGACAAGGCAAGCACATTCCCACATCACAATGCCGTTTCATTAGTTCGTGCATATCATTGGTGATCGTGATACATGAACATGATTGATGCTAAGTACAGTCTGCCCAATTACAAGTGTGTGACCAGACTAGAGTCAACACTGTTTGCAAAAAGACAATAACATTTGTACAATGGCGGGTATATATGGTTAACCTGCTGGGAAGAAGGTACCTGACATCAGTGCGCTCAATGTAACCCCAGATCAGCCTGCGTATCCACATAGTCTGATCAGGGCCCATGCTGGTCGTCTGTCAGTCAACTCGTAGCAGTTTTTCTCATGAACAGCAGCTTTTGATCATTTTGCCGATTACAAAAGCACATGTACAGTTACCACGATCAACTTTGTCATAACAATGTGTAGTCACCAAATGTACCACCTTCTTTATGCGGCGATATGTATTTCCATTCTCACCATGTTATCTTAGCTCTAACAGCACTAAAACGTATAACCATCGTTCCAATCGCTGTATATCCAGATGAGGCAGCTCGAATGTGCTTTCTCATCATATACACAGCGACTGATAATGCGCTTATGATTTTTGTTTAAGACACCCCTGTTGTGACTAATGGAATATTGCACATGTGTTATGCAGTCGATGATTTCCAGGCTTAGATGTACGGTTTGTGTGTGTGATGATGGCGGATCCTCATGCTGACTGTAACGAACTGCAGTCTCCACTAATTATTTACCTCGCGTGCTAGCGCAGTGACAATCAAATTCAAACTGTTCAGTAAACGGTCCAGGATGAATATATTTTAGCTGTGGTGGGCATTATGAGCCGTATAACGACCGAGGCACATTATTCTCGCTTCAGGTCTACACTGTTTCGCAATGTCATGAAGACAACTGTTCGCTTCTGTCAGGATGAGGGTCGCGTCCATACTTACATGTACTGTCGACTAGTATCTGGAAAATTGTTAAATTATCGCCATCTTCGTAACCGAATAATGTAAAGTCACCAAATTGTTGTATGTTCGGAATTAAGCTGTGTGTAAATGTTTGCTTGCGCCATGAGAAAACGGGACAAACATATGATGCAGTTTGATCGACCTTAGTCAAGCTGCATAGGGATTCCATTGATCACGGTCGCATTTGAGCCTATTTTCTCATGACGCGTCAAGCAAACATGATAACACATGCTTAAAATGATATCACTTACATTACCCTTTTGTCGAAATATATTCATGCTGCGAAATGGTAAACTCTAAATAACATGTCCATAGGAAGACAATCCATTGATAATGTCCCGACTCACGCCGATAATAATACTTACAACACCCATCCCGCCTGTTTGTGCACACGTTGCTGCTGGTGGTTCCCTGTCCTTCTGTCATAATTGTCTCTTCATGTCGAATCTCACGTGGACAGCGCTCGGGTAAAATAGATTGAGATACCATCCTCCATGATTCCGATATATACCAGACCCCACAAGGTGTTGTCCAGAGCTATCTTCCCTCTTCAAGCCACGTCGGTTACGAATCCTTGTCTGGCGGTTCAGATACATATATACACACTGCCACTCGTATTCGGTCTATTGTTACTGTGTATCCTTGTTTTAAATAGCATTTCTCCTCATCATATCGGGTGATGTTCATCCAAACCCAGAATCAAGCACACACTCTGACACATCACATAACATATCTACATATACTGCTTCCTACATAGACATTATCAACAGTGGTCTTAGCATCATGCATCTTAACATACAGAGCATCAAACCAAAAATCGATATCTTGGAAATCGAAGCTCAATCTTACGACATTCTCATATTTTCAGAAACCTGGCTCTCCTCTGACACTTCATCTGATGACATACACATTCCTAACTTCAAACCCCCATTCCGGCGAGATAGGGTGGGGAGACTTGGGGGCAGAGTAGCGATTTATGTCTGTGAAGGGCTCACTGCCATCGAACGTACTGACCTCTCAATCAACGGGCTCGAAGCTTTGTGGGTCGATCTCCACATACATCAGCGCAAACTCTTAATAGGAGGCATCTATAGACCACATGATTCCAACAATAACCATTGGACACTAATGGAACAAAGTATCGATCAAGCCTTCTGTCAATCATGTGACAACATAGTAGTGGCGGGGGACTTCAATATCAATGTTCACAATTCGGTCTCAGATAATATTAGTAGGCTTATCTCATCTTATAATGCTGAACAGCTGATTTCTTCACTTCACATGAAACTTCGAGTTCTCTTATCGACCTTTTTTCACAAAAGACAGGACACAAATTATTTCAAGCTTTGTCGCAGACCCTTTCCTTCCTGATCTTGTGCGATACCACTGTCCCATAGTAGCTGTTTTAAAATTCGCCAAACCTAAATCAACGTCATTTAAACGGAAAATTTGGCTTTATGATCGCGGAAATTTCTCTGAGTATAGACGTATTTTGGAATCTTCAAATTGGAACGATATAGTGAACGATGAAAATTTAGACACAATTGCAAGTAAAATTACAATGGCAATCACATCCGCAGCTACAGAAACTATTCCAAACAAAACTGTAACCATTCGTCCCACATATATCCCTTGGTTCAATAACTACTTACGTAGGTTAATGCGCAAACAAAACAGATTACATAGAAAAGTTACAAAAATGAATAACATCCACTTATGGTAAGAATTGAGAAAAGTACGTAATGAAGTCACTAAACTTATTCGAAAGTCCAAGTCAGAGTACGAAAATAAAATAATAGAGAAAATTAACGACAACAACGTATCATCAACATCTTGGTTCAAATTAGCGAAACAACTGTCTAACAAGAAATCGTCCGTTATTCCAACACTTTACGATACTGGTCTCGAAGCTACCTCTGATATTGAAAAGGCAACTCTATTGAACAACTATTTTTGTAAGCAGTCCACTATCGATGGCAATGCACACACACTACCCTTACAAGCGGAAACCTTTCAACCTTCAATCTCTACAATCACAATCTCTCCTAGCGACGTTTGTGACGCAATAAAGGCAATTGACCCATCCAAAGCTAGTGGTCCTGATCTTATCAGCCCAAGACTTCTACGGGAAGCAGCAAATGTATTATCACTTCCCCTCTCTACATACTTTACAACATTGATCCGCAAGTTTGATTTCCCCTCTTCTTGGAAGCTAGCCAACATTGCACCCATCTTTAAAAAGTCAGATCCATCAAAACCACAAAACTACCGACCAATATCTCTTCTCAGCTGCATTGGTAAATTGATGGAGCGCTGCATCCACAAGTATCTGTACAACTTTCTCATTGACAACAATAAGCTAACTTCCGTCCAATCAGGCTTTAATAGAGGCGACTCTATTATCAACCAACTTACTTATGTATACAACGATATCTGTAAGGCACTTGATGACGGCCAGGAGGTCAGAGCAGTCTTTTGTGACATCATCTCCAAAGCTTTCGACAGAGTCTGGCATCGCGGTCTTCTATACAAACTGTCTTCCCTTGGTATTGACGGTCCTCTTCATAAATGGTTCTCTTCCTATGTATCTAATCGACAGCAAAGGGTAGTTTATAACAATTCCAATTCGCAGTGGACCTCATTGAATGCCGGTGTTCCTCAATGTTCTATTATTGGGCCTCTTCTCTTTCTTATCTTCATAAACGATATCGTCGAGGAAATTAAATCAAACATTCGTCTTTTCGCCGACGACACCAGTTTCTACATTATCGTCGATGACCCTGACCTTTCTTCAACTATTCTAAACAACGATCTTAACACTATCCACAATTGGTCAGAGAAGTGGCTCGTAAACTTCAATCCATTCAAAACTGAAACTATGACTTTGTCCCGGAAATACAACAAACCACACCATCCTCCTCTACTCATGAATGATGCCTCACTCGATCATGTCAAAGAACACAAACACCTTGGACTTACATTATCTGACGACGGAAAGTGGAACTCTCATATATCACAGTGTATTAACAAAGCTTGGCAACGCATAGGCATTTTGAGATCTCTAAAATTTCGTCCTAAAAGGTCCTCGCTGGAACGTATGTATTTCTCGTGTATTCGTCCTCTCCTTGAATATGGCGATGTTGTCTGGGATAATTGCTCGAACCAGATGAAAGATGACCTGGAGGCTGTGCAAACTGAGGCTGCCAGAATAGTATCGGGCGCGACCAAACTTTGCAACATAGCCAGATTCTATCAGGAACTCAAGAGGGAAATATTGACCGACAGGCGTAAGAAACACAGAGTAGTCCTTTTCTATAAGATGTTAGACAATCTTGGAAATGCTGACGACATACCTCACATACATTGTCGCACACAGCAGTACAACCAATCATACTTACCATCCACCATTCGTGACTGGAATGCACTGAATCGGAACATAAAGGACTCTCAATCTCTGTCTTCTTTCAAAGCAAACCTAAACGCCAATTCTGTCAAATCATCACCCCTTTATAACGTCGGAAACGGGACAGGACAAATTCTTCATACACGGCTTCATCCTTCATGTAGCGCTCTCAACTTCAACCTTCACAGAAGATATATTGTTGACACCCCACACTGCACAAGCGGATCCATAGAAACAGTCAGCCACTTTCTCTTGTATTGCAACAAATATACATTTCAGCGAAACACACATATTAACAACCTTCCATGTCCTCCCACAGCAGACACACTGCTCCGCGGCAATGAACATTTGACATTCAAGGAAAACAGCTTCGTATTTCAGCAGGTCCAGAAGTACATAGTGGCTACAAGGCGCTTCGGCAATTTAGGAGACAAGTGGGCAGATTCCAATACGAGCCATTTGTCACACCAGGGTGACACCGAGCTAGTCTACTGTAGGGACGGAACACCAAGCACGTTGTGGACAGAGACAACAAGGTATATTTTTACAAGTATGATATATTTACATAAATGATACACACAAACAATAGATTAATATGTCAGTACGGACAACGTCCCCTAGCAGCCACCGCCACAGGCCCTTGCACAACCAAGGCACATCCTCGATTCTGGAACAGGTAGGTAAAGTCAAAAGTAAACGTCATCATAATATGGATATATATCCAATGTTAGAGATCATCTAAACAACTCCGGCTTCCGCCATGATGGGAGTGACGGTATAATAACGTCGTAAAATTACTGGTTCTTAGGAGATACTCAGCCTACTTGGGCGGATGGGGTCCATAGCGCATCGGTGGACGTCCCTATCGATTCTTCACGTCCTTTGACGGAATAACGTCACCGGAATATGCCCCACTCGATTACGCCCTCGGTCCACGCGGAGCAGAGTCCCCGGTAACACACGGTGTCGTGTCGTGGACTCCATAATAAGGAAATAACTCTGTGTTGCGTACTGAATTACGCAGACACAAAGAAGGGACGTGCCGTCGCTCTGGCTGGTGTACTGGCTGGTGTACTGGCTGGCTGGGACTACAAAACACCAACGGTGTTGTTACCAGAATGTAACGTGTTATAGTCTCAATAATAGTCACAGTAGTGCACATGAAATCAATATCCTGATTGCATGGCAATACTAAACATCATCATATATTACAATGATGAAACATGATAAAATGCAATGTACACAAAGATATTTTCACTAATTGGAAGAAGGGGGCTGATGGAATTCATAAGTCGGAAAATGCGATATAACACATTAATGAACAGCCACTATATCTAGTGTACCCAACGATATACCTCTTCACAGCCGTACATGTGAATACAGACGTCATTCACAGTTATTTACCATTAGTAAACAAACATTTGATTGCGACAGGCCTTACTTTGATCAGACTGCCCGTGGCCAACTGCGCTAACTTAATAAAGAGCAACTGTGCCAAGTATTCTCCTGTACAGACTCACAGTATTACATTACATTACATTACTAATCATAAACACTGTATACTCTAATCAGACTGTAGGATTCCACAGGCTGACCCAAAGCATCAGTGATTGAAACAAATTATACTTCACATCATGTCCTTATTGCAGCTTACTGATGTATAAATCAGTGCACTTAGAGCAGAACTGTCTGATCGGCCCATCTTGGTCGCAATAGCATTTACAATATTTACAACACACTGCGAACGTAATACGACTTAATAAAATGAATGTACAGACGACTGGGTAAGGAGTTAACCTGTGTTTCCCCATAGAGTAATGAAAGTCGTCCAGAAAAAAATTCACGTTACAATTGTGACATGTTAAAATTGTCAATATTCTCATGTATAGTACAGAGCGCAAACTGATATTCGATTGAATCGTAACATAAAATGCATGGCTAATGTTAGTGAACATTTCAATCAAGTTCGCCCTTCGTTTTACAAATACAATAAATTGCTAATGCAATTAGTCAAGAGTGACATGCAACAAAACACATGAGAATAATATGCCATTACAATACTCACGGAATGCTCCCACATGCCAGTCCTGTAATCGTTATTATTTACACGTAAGCACGACGAACTAATGAATCAATAATATTTGATTAAGGGAGATAATCTACATCAGCGGATACATGCCATACGGCTTTTATTGACCAAGCGTTTGGTCGAAACGGGGCCAAATAACTCCGGTAAATTAAATAGTGCAGTATTATCAATACGATAACACTGCGTAGACTTGCCGGTCTTGGCAAGATTATGACTTAAATGGCAGCATTAGAAAGTAACAACAACGTATGTACTCACCAATTCCCAGTGAAAAACTTGCGCTCCAAAGTCACAAGAATGAAATTGAATGTCCGACTGATGGAACTACAACGAATATATACCCCCACCCTAGTGCACGACTATCCCATGTAGTCTGCTTGTCAATGTAAAACTTATGGGCCCACATTTGGCTTACAATTTTACGTAAGTGGACTAATGATCTGACAGTCAGTCTAGCTCATGAGATATCTGGTGAATTAGTCCGAAATTCTTCAGTCATAAATAGGTATGACTTACTAGGTAATTAGGCTATCATCTAAGTCTGCATATACTGTGTAGATCACCCAGATACGACCAGTGCAAAATTCAATACTGGTAGTCCGTGCGCGGTTTCGGATAAAGCGCTATTCTCTCCAGCGGTATACTCCACGGGCGATATTACACACACCAATACCTATTCGACCGTCTTGTACTAGAATATTCGATTACTGCTCTAGACTATGTGACCCGTGTTACAATTAATGGAAAATAAAGAATATAGTCGGCTACGATTCGTGACACCACCATGCCAGCAATGAGTGCATCCCTTTATACCCCCCCCCCCCCCCCCCCCCCCCCCCCCCCCCCCGCGCCCTCCCCAGTCGCGCCCTCCCCCATTACCTCGTCCCCACCATACCATAGTTATAATTTCGATTACATTGATAATTTTATGTGTGTACTCCCTTGTTTAGTACTGAAATACTGAACTTATAGTTTTATAAATAATGCTTTAAAATACATATTCCACCATCAATCTACACATAATTTTTTGTATTACCATCTATTTGAAATATAAATGATCAATTGTTATTTCAGTTACTATTAATAATTAACTAGTCATAATCTGCCTGACAGTAATTCCATGTATATTGCACTCACGCTTATAGTGGAGAAGAATTCATATAAGCTTTTTCAAGCTTGCTTTTCCAATCCACACACTATTTAATGCTTGTATCATATCATGTATTGTTCCTTTACATGACTTATAACTTTTAATTTAATAATAAATATTGTTTAAACTAACGGTTCTCCCCAAAAACTCGCATTTTCGGGGTTTCAACTTTAGGCCATAGTGACGGAATCGCTGAATACTTGTTCTAAATTCTGCAGATGGTCTAGGAAAGTCCTGCCCAGAACCAGTATGTCGTCCAGGAAAGCCAACATGATGTCCCAGCTCAACCCGCATAGCACCAAGTTCATTACTCGACAGTAGGATGCTGGAGCATTGCAGAGGCCAAATCCCATTCGAATGAACTCGAAGAGCCTATACTTTGTTAGAAAAGCGGTTTTCTTCTGGTCCGATTTCTTAATCTTGACCTGCCAATATGCACTGTTCGCGTCGAGTTTGGAGAACCATCAATTTCCTGCTAGCGTGTCGAGGCACTCCTCCGCCAGCGGCAGAGGGTATTCGTCCTTCACGGTCGTATTGTTTAAGCCTCGGTAATCGACGCACCATCTGACCTGACCATCTCGATTTCGAATCAGTACGGTTGCTGCCGCCCACTCGGATACGGACGGTTGTATTCAACATTTTCTCCAGGATAGCCTTCGCCTCTTCCACGAACGATACCGGTGTCCGTCTCATACGCTGTCGAACAGGTGTCGCCTTCCCTGTGTCGATAGTGTGCTCTACCGCGGTGAATTGGCCCAAATCGTAATCATGTTTGGCGAACACATCCTGGTACTGTCCTAAGAGTCCTTCTACCTGGCTCAGTTGTTCTGTGGTCAAATTATCTTTGGCCATATCCAGTACCTCCTGGAGATGATTGGGTAATTCAGTTTTAGCCGCTGACCCTTTAGCACCCGACTCATCATCGATGTATGTCTGCCTCACCTCATGGGCACTCCCCATACAAACACCGCGTTTCAATACCACATTTCTATCAGATAGGTTGATAGCACAGATGTGTGGTTTTCCGCTCCCGTCGTGAAGTGTTCTAGGCAATACTACCTCACCATCCTGTTTGGGCTCGAACAGGAACTGAGTGTTTCGCTGTGCGATAGTACAAGGAACCAGTCGAACCGAATTGGGTGGGATTACGCTTCGCTTTGCCACCTTTTAAGTGACCAGTGATCTTGAGTTGACGACCCGCTGTTTGTAAGACGATATCCTTCTTTACCCGAGGTTTGGGATTGAGTTTGTCATATAATTTGTCCGAGAGGATCGTTACTTGTGCTGCCGTGTCTACTACCGCTCCCAGACTGATGATATTGTTAAGCGTGATTGCAACTTTCAAGGTCGAGTCTGTGTGTAATTGATTTACATGAATGACTTCCATCTCGTCAAGCTCGGCAATAGCTCTAGCTTGGATCCTTGACTCCCTGACGTGGCGGTTCATAAAATATGCCATCAATAGCATTCAGGATTCTCGCTCGTGCGCTCTCAATGTCGCTATTTAGACCCTCCTGTTGTTGTTGTTGATGTTTTTCGGTCTTAACTCTCATTATATTATGTATTAATGATTTCGGTTCCATCCCGGACAAGGGGTCTTCCAGTCTCCTGTAAAGCTCATGTACGGCCCGAGGATACCTGATCTCAGATGTTTTCTGAGGTTTGGCTCCGGGCCTCGCTGTACATGCCTCTGCTCTGGACGGTTTCCGTAGGCCTGTCAGTGGACGGTGGGTCGGAGATAGGCCTCCCAGTCCGACCCGCTGTCGTTTAAATCTTCCGACAGGGCCTGGACCTTTTTCTCCTCCCGTCCTTCGTTTTTGATTAACGGACTCATTTGCGGACAGTTGGCCTTGAAGTGTCCTTCTCGGCCACACTGATAACACCTGCTGGGTGACCTTGACCTAAACCTATGCATTGACAGTGTTCGTTTTACTGTATCACATAGACTTTCCATTGACACTACAAGTTTGTCGGTAGAGCTTGCATGCATTTCCAGCTTGGTTATTCGCTTCGCCAGGTCATCCCCTCTTTCGAAATGCACCTTTCTCGGTTCTCGTCTTATATCCTCTGGTCTATTAGTTGGGCTCATCGACGCACTTGAGACCGAGGGGTACAAGTTTTCTTCCTTGTAAGCATCTAGGTCCCTGTACGCTGGCGACACAGCTCGCATATCCCGCCGTGGCCTCTCTGTCATCATTTGTTCAGTGTGCTGGAACCACCGCACCTTGTCGAGCGCCTCTTCCATAGTCACATGACGGCCATTGATAGCATAATTACCTGCTCTTCGATCAGTGCATTCTTGACAAAATCGCATGATGGCGTGTCTGTAAATATGGGCATCTGTTAAGTCTGGATACGCCCTGAGGGCCAGTGTGACAACTCGGTCGGCCCATTCTACCAGAGTCTCCCTCGTGTTCTGTGATGCATAGGTGAAATGCATTTGCGACGACTCGGGAAGTTCGTTGAGATCGAACCGTCTCGCCATTTGGTTAATGATCGAGAAATAGTCCATATCTGGATCTCGTGAAATTAGTCGCGAATAAAATTCACTAGCTTTGTCTTCGAGACACCAACACAGATTGTGTTTTCTTTGGTTCGCAGTCCACTGTTGTTCATCTGCGTACATGTTAAATTTCGTCTGGAATACATTCCTGTCTTTTCTACCATCAAACGTGATGGTTTTCGGTATTTCAGATTTTGAGCGGTAGTGAACCTAATTTCGTTTAGGTCCTCAAATGACCGCATCTCACTATCGCCTTTGTAGCGTCAGGTATCCCGGTTATATCCCGATCCCAGGGAAGGAACAGCGTTTTGCCGATAGTCCGTTTCCATATACAGGGATCTTTTCGGAAAAGCGTCCTGTCTCCCCCTCTCCCTTGGAGCGTACCGCGACGATGGACCACTAAGCTTGTCTGTCGCCGAACTCATGCGACGAAGATATTCATCTTGTCGCTGTCTCTCCTCCTTTCCTCCGCTACTTTCCATCGATTGCGATGATGGTCGACTGGAACGGGAAGCTTCAGGCCATTGACTCTCCCTTTCCTCCGGTCCAATCCCTGAGGCGGACGCGGTGTTAAGAGAGAAGTCATCGGTTGGTTCTTGTTCCTCGGAGTCCGAGTCGTGTTCGAGTGGATTTACCCACTTTTCGAAATCGATCAATTCGATGAGCTCATCTGAGTTTCTTATACGTAAAGTAAGAAACAGATCTGGCGTAACATTGCCAATAATATTTCGCAGATTAATAATTTTCTCTGTTTGTTTTCGTCCCACCCCCGGCAATGCTCACAGATCACGTGGCTCACACGAATTAATTTTAATTCGGCGACCCATTGTGATTGGCAGCCCCCTGGCTATGTGGGGTAAAGTACAAGAATTAAGTACAAAATACAAACAAATAATGTTTCCCGTCGACAGATTTGCCTCACAAATGTTTTCTAGATAACTTACAAAAGTTAATTTAAATTTCTAATTAAATTTAAAAAAAAATAAAATTGTCGTGTTAGGGGAGTAAAGTAAAATAAAAATTACAAAATAATTTTAATAAGTGTATTATAATAATCCACTAAAGTATATTCCCAAATTAATTTAATTTAAAATAATTTTAATTTTATCCAAAACTTGGGAAAATGTGTTTGTTTACAGACAAAGAGGCAAGTAGCTAGGGAAGTAGCAACGGTTTACTGCGCACCTTGTTTGCGCACGTCAACCAAGATGCCGGAAGTGGTTAATCAAAAATGGCTGACTAACCCGAACTTTCTGTTGCAATTTACCAAAAATTCTAAAAGTTGTTTATGGACTAATTTTTTCGAAAACACTGGCCGTAACCGTATTTAGATGTAATCACCTCGGAAATACAGGTGATGACCTGTGCAAATGTTGCTAATTCCCTCGCAACGGAGCGTAAAAATTGTACACTGAGAATTTACATTGACATTTTCCCTAAGTTTTGCAAAGTAAGAAAATGAGCAAATAATTATCAAAGTTCTTCTTACAAAATTAACAATGACTTGTGTGTTGAATAATTAATACTACATAATAATAGTAATTATCAAAAAACAAGTATGCAATTGTCAAAAACACTGAAACTGTCCAAAACAGAGTTTGTTTACATTTTGGTGTTGTTGTTATTACAAGAAATTACTAATGACTTATGCGCACTTTTTTCCGCGCAAGATGCCGGAAACAGAAATTAGTAATGGATGGCTGCTCCGGTGAATTACGACAACAATTACATAACAGAACTATTGACAATAATAGTTACATACATAATATAATGTTAGAATGTAGAATTAGTGGCAGAGTGCCCCAACGGAGGCAAAATTCGAACTGAATCAAGAAACCACATGGGATTTTCCCGAAGTTATGAAAAGTTCAAAAATATCCTGCCGACGACGCCAATATTGTATAAATACAACGTTATATGATGGATCACTATATCAATGGTTATTACTTTCCTTCAGGCTCTCAGGTTGATTGCTCTATACTCTGGATTCCATAAGATAATTTCTCGCATTGAATACACACCGTAATCCGTTTATCATAGAACACAAGAATGCCTGCCCGGTGCCTCGTCCAATCAGAAGCTCCCAAATCGGTCAGGTGACCAGGGCAGCGCGCGTTCTGTAGGAAGGCTCAAAGGGCGGTATCAAGGCGGGGGTTGGGGGGGGGGGAGCTAATTACCACAATATCCGAAAGACAGTCACTGCGATCAAAATATGCATCCAGTCGTAAGTGTTTTGATAAAAAACACTACGTCAACTAGAGCGTCAGCACTATGCCAAGCAAAGACAAATATGGACCGTCTGGTCAGAGTCAAGTTCGCTAATTGTCTGTCCATACTGCACAGCGGGTATATAGTCTGGTTTGTCCCCGGCCTCCCATTGTATTATACATATGTTTCAACTTGATGTCATACTGAGATTAGTGTCGTTCTTCCTAGAGCATATTAGGTGATGTTCCATATTGACCACACGATCGTCGTAACACAGGTATATATTCGTATACCACTGCAATCAGTATAATAGTGCTTAATGATACATACTGAGGGTTTTAGTGCACGTCGAACGGCGTAGATCCCGACCAGCCTGCACACATCAGTGTGACGGCTGATCTGTATCTACACTGCTTGAACACATACTGCGTACACCTGGTCATATAATGCATACGAGCTCATCTATTTACCGTAAATGCCTTCATCTACTCGTACTATTCAATGTTCTCTATATCGCTCGATAATATTAGTCCATTCATAATTACTTTGTCAGCGTAATGTGGGTATTGTTATGTGGCGCACCATGATTGAGGTAGTGGGTATCCTGGTTGCGACTGCTCATCGGGTTATTCGATTAGCGGTACCAGCAAGAATATCCAAAATAGGTGGCAACATTGTGCCGTCGGCTATAATTATGCTCTGTACTCCTGTGATATGACGTGATTCCCGACCAGACTTCATGGCTGCACGAATACGTATCTGGTATATTACTGCGCATGTATCTACACACCTTTCTCATGATGCGTCTCACAGTACCAGCACCTACAGTACGCATAGGCATCGCATACTAGTTCGTAATGTATTATTGCATGTATTTTCCTTGTTCCATAAATGATCTACATGACAGTGCACCATAAGCCTCTGCAGGCTGGCTGTTCAGTACTTAAACATGTGCTATTGTATTATTGTTACAGGTTGCACTTTAAAAATAAATTGTCTATCTATCTATAGCAGTGTTTGCACATAGTTTATATCCAGATGAGCCGGCTCGTAACGAGCCGTCTGAATTTTCTTTTTTTTTAGAAAAAGAAAACAGCCACTTTTTATAAATGGACTAGTCTGCAAATCATTTTGTGGCTATTGGATTGGTCGGAAACTAACGGTTAGCATATCACAGTCCTGTAAAGTTATTTAGTGTTAATAAATACCATACTAAATTATTGTATGACTTACGACCCAATATATCATAGCATGCTGCTGACAATATTTGTGTTTTTAACAGGTCCCTAATAAATTCAACTTTTACACAATCGTATGTTTTTATTTCATTAAGCATATATCATATGAAACACGCCATGCGATTTTGTACCTTCGGACATCTGCGTAATTTCATTAAATACGTTTACAAAATTTACAATATTTTTTCATAAATAAAGTCAAAAGTTGATAAAAGAGTACATGCGGAATTATATTCCGCATGATATTCCACATGTACTCTGAAAATCTTGTCAACTTTTGACTTCATTTATGAAAAATATTGTAAATTTTGTAAACGTATTTAATGAAATTACGCAGATGTCCGAAGGTGCAAAATCGCATGGCGTGTCTTATATGTGAACATAATTTATGTGACCAAAGATATACATGTATAATATATCACTTCAGTGACACAACTACTGATCACCCATGATTAAACAAAAACTACCGCCTGTGCTATTTTTGCCAATATTTGTACATTTCTTTATGTCAAAATGGTTGAATATTGTGCTTGAATTCAAGCATCTTGATTAATGAGCTTGAGCTGTGCTACAGATCAGATTCAGGCGATCAAATTGCGAGTTGCCATTGTCATTAGAAGTTCAGAAACGTTGAACATATGGGCAAGATTAACACAAGCGGTTGTGTATGTGCCAAGATATAGAGAATAGTAGGTTAGTGCCGTGAATGGGAAAAAATATCTGGCAAGGCTCAGGAAACGGGATGGGCGAGACTATGCCGAGCACATCCCGTTTTCGTGCCGCGCCAGATATGTTTTCCCATTCACGGCACTAACCTACTATTCTATTTATCCCGTCAACACCTACAAATGGCTGTAAAATGCAAAAAATAGTATTGACTGGATATCAAAAATGTTTCACGGCACCGTGTTTCACGGCACATACGCACTGTGTTGACGGGATAAATAATCTGGCCGGCACTGAAATGCAGATTTACTGTGGCTATAGTGTATCAAGTACTACAGCTCAGGCACAGCCAATCAAACTGCTTGATTGCGAGTCGATTTTGCCATTATATGATTCAAAGCGTAACATGTAGGCAATATTAACGCAGGCGGTGTTGTAACCCAATCCACCCATATGCATCTACGTACACAGTGGGATGTAAATATGTGTCAGATATGTAAATACTACACTAATACTATCCCCGTATGCAGTATACTAGTATACATGAACATAACGTGTATTTGAAATAGAGAAAACGACACCAGCATGAGACTCATGACCCCATGTAAAGAACAAGGTGTATGATCACGTGGTACTAACAACAACAACAACTACCTATTCAAAGTACGTATTATTTTATCCTTATTACGTAACGGAGTTTGATGAAATATGGCGCATCAAACGCGTTTTGTTAAGCTGCATTTGGTGATCTCTGTATTGTCGCCCAAACTTCTGTGGTTCTTGCGAAGAATCGATTTCCGTGTCTCAGACACGGAAATCGATTCTTCGCAAAAAACACATAAGTCTGTGCCAAACTCCATAGACCACCAAATGCAGCTCATGAAGACACGCTAGCTGCGCCATATTTCATCAAACTCCGTTGCATATAAAGGAAACTATCAAATAATACTTACTTTGGAGTGGGCGACGTTGTTGTTGTTGTAACCACGTGATCATGTACCTTGCCCATGTAAAGTGGAAACAAACGCAATATATCATGGCAAACATATAACAAGCCCACAGCGGTGGTCGGGGATCTTTCAAAGCGGCATAAACATGCACTCCAGGGGCCCGTTTCACTAAATCTCGTACGACTAAAATGTTCGTAAGTGCAGATGTATGATCGTCTGGAAATCTCAATTGATGGATTTACATTTATTGAGCATAGGCTGCATATGCAGCCTATGCTCAATAAATGTAAATCCAATAGATGTTACAAGGAAACATTGTTAATGTGAAATTTACAGACTGTCATACGTTTGCAGTTACGAACATTTTAGTTGTACGAAGTTTAGTGAAACAGTGAAGCAGCATAATGTGGAATCCATAAAAATAAAGCAAATTCATGGAATTCAACAACAGCGATTCCCCTAAAGAGGTGTATGATCATGTGGTACTAACAACAACAACAAGTACCGATTCAAAGTACGTATTCTTTTATAGGGTCCTTATTACGTAACGGATTTTGATGAAATATGGCGCATCAAACGCGTCTTCATGAGCTGCATTTGGTGGTCTCTGTATTTTCGCCCAAACTGTCGTTTTTGTGAATAATCGATTTCCGTGTCTAATGAACTACTGAGAATATAACAGTCCAAGCCTAAAAACAAATCACAATTAACCCTTTCACCCATAAGTAACTGGAATGGATTTTGATATGTTAATTTTGCAACATGTCCAAACGTCACAAAATGATTTTCTGCAGATACCGTACATATCCCGATGAGACGGCTCGTCACGAGCCGGCTAATCTGGATCTACACGTTTTGACAATACCACTATACAGGCCTGTAGGGTTGAAAAGGTTAAGTACAGTAAGCAAATACATGATAGCAAGTTCTTGGAACGGCCAATGAACAAATCCACCGGGTAAAGAAATATTACGACACAACTCAAGCCACAACAGAAGGTTAGGACAGGGTTAAATTGTAGTACGGAACCCCGTCACCTTAACTACAATATATAATAACAAATAACTACTCAGACAGTAACTTCCTACTACGGAGCCCTGCAGGGACGTAGAATTCTTTTTTATTAATTCGTTCCCACGAAATAACAATTATTTCTCTCAATTCAACAATTCGTTCCCACAAATTAACAATTAGTTCCCTCAATTTAACAATTCGTTCCCATGAAATAACAATTCGTTCCCACGATATAACAATTGTTATTTCATGGGAACAGAATTGTTATATCGTGGGAACGAATTGTTACTTGTTAATTCGAGGGAACGAATTGTTAAATTAGGGAGGGAACGAATTGTTATTTCGTGCGAACGAAGTGTTCATTCGTGGGAACGAATTGTTACATCGAGGGAATAAATTGTTAACTTGAGGGAACGAATTGTTATTTGGTGGGAACGAATTAATAAAAAAAATGGAAATGATTCTAAAATGATATCAAGCCATGTTTTTATTGAGAAAGAATACAAACTATAAAACAGAAGCAGACGACATATTACATTTCCCGCATTCTAAGGGTTAATAGTCATTGATTGATAGTCCAAATGTCGCGACCATTCAAGTGAACATTTCGACCGGGTTTCTGAAACACTCGTCATTGAGTGCCATATAAACGTTACCAGTCACCGTGTAACGAACGAGGTAAGTACAATACATATAGAGATAGTAAGTGACTACTTAATATCTGTCAAGGCTTAGGAAACGGGATGGGCGAGGCTCTGCCGAGCCCATCCAGTGTCCGTGCCGCGCGAGATAGATTTCCCATTCATGACACTAACCTACTATTCTATTTATCCCGTCAACACCTACAAATAGCTTTAAAATGTGAAACAAAATAAACATAAGCCGCATCCTCAAAATCGGAGAATCTGCTAGTATGACAACCGCACATATTTATACGCAGTGATTAGGTCGTATTGGCAGGATATCAAAACTGTTTCCTGGCACCGTTTTCACGGCACATACGCACTGTGTTGACGGGATAAAAATATGTTACTGATCAACTCAGCAGTAAATTGTAAGACTGGGGGGTCGTATCTTCCTTCTGAAGAAAGGTTCACACTATCTGCTACGGGTCTATACGGAGCCGAGCCCCGCAGGGGACATGGAGTTTTTTTTTATTAACAATAATTAACAATTCGTTCCCATGAATGACAATTCGTTCCCTCAATTTGACAATTCTTTCCCACGATTTAACAATTCGTTCCCACGAATTAACAATTCGTTCCCGTGGGAACGAATTGTTATTTCGCGGGAACGAATTGTTAAATTCAGGGAACGAATTGTAATTCGTGGGAATTCGTGGGAACAAATTGTTCAATTGAGGGAACGAATTGTTATTTCGTGGGAACGAATTAATAAAAAAAATCCTTCTCCCCTGCAGGGCTCCGTAACTAGACAATTGTACGTGACAAATGCTTGCTTGCTAACTTGATTGGCGGGATATAACAAATAATAAACCCGTTTGTACATGATGTTGATGATAGTGAAGAAGTATGGTCTGTGTCAACACAGACACACATACAGTGAAACCTCTCTAAACCGGGGTGTCCGGATTAGATATGTTCCACTGTAAATTAAACATATGACTATGTCAAGGTTAGCCAACATATGTCTATGCTTTGCGAACATATGGCTATGCTTTGTGAACTTGAACAGGCATTTTCATCATGAATATACACCAATGAAACCCCACAGAATTAAGGATACACAGACTGCCAGCGTGTCCGGTTTAAACAGGTCTTACTGAATATATTGTTTTCAACGGTTTAAAATGTGTAGCGTCCGCGATATTTTCATGGGCAGGATCGGGTTGCTGGCATTACAAAAATTTGTTTAGACCTAACGGAAAGCATTTTAGGTGATCAGTACTGGCAGGGGACCAATTTCCGTCAAAATTCAAGCACAACACGCCACTACCTGTTGTCAATAAAGTATAACTATCTAAACCGGGCAGTCTGTGTATCCTTAATTTTATTGGTTTCATTTGTGTATATTTATGATGATAATACCTGTTCAAGTTTGCAAAGCATAGCCGCATACATTGGTATAGTCATATGTTTAATTTACATTGGAACATATTTAATCCGGACACCCAAGTTTAGAGAGGTTCAACTGTATGTGTGTCTGTAATGACACAGACCATACTTCAAGACAAAATTTACAATATTTTCCGTAAATGGTGTCAAAAGTTGACCAAATTAATTAAAAATAATTCTACATCCCCTACGGGGCTCCGTATGTATACACAGTTATGTGATTACCAAATGAAACTAGTTACAGAACAGAACAGAACATATCTGTATTTTTTAAGATCTCAGACCGTATTATGCGGTATATGTGTACATAAGCATGATGTAAGCATCATCAAAAGGCGACAGTGTGTCTGTCATAATTCAAAGGTCACATTGCAAATGATGATATTCGTATTGTGGTGAACTAAGCATCTTGATATAATCATGGTAATGAGACAAGTGAAAAATATGTGCTAACTGGTAAAATTGGCGGGAGAAACTTCACAATGTGGACGATAAAGATATATAATTAGAGTTGTTCTTACATTCAATTTTTCATATCGACTTGTTTTTAAAAGAATGAAGTTAAATCTGTGAATAAAGTAAGTTCCCCGTGGTACATGTATATTGGTTTTGGTGTGAAGACATACCACGTGGAAGTGTTATGCAATGAACAACACTTGTATCTTATCCCGTCAACACGTATGTGAAACACGGTGACTCGAAACATTTTTGATTTTACAGTAGTCTTTATTTCCTCCAGTAGGAGAGCACAAATATGAACATGTAATTAAGCATGGTGAAATATTGGAATGGTGAGTAATAAATAGAATGTGACAAAAGTACAAGTTATACAACTAGTACTGTACATAGAACTTATAAAGTTGGAAAGCTGCGCTTAATATGTGCGGTTCCGTGGGGACAGTGTGTCAATTTGACGTGGGACCTATAAGCAATACGCGCCCAGATCTACACCCACAACCATACGGCTCGATCATAGGTAGCACTATTCATAATGCCGCCGCAGACAGCTTCCACACAGGATTAGTGTATGGAACAAAACTCATTGAAGACACCAAATCGCACGGTATTACATCTGAATTTACCACGTCGCATCACATATATAGCTTATAATCACATAACATTACTAGGCTTAGTCAGTAATAATCACTCCAAACCTTAGCCTATGTATATAACATATACGGTAAGTCAAGTTTCATCTTCACAATTTGGTTCATGTACATGCTAAATGTGAAACATATACCTGATAACATGTAAGAAATAAACAGACACGCCTAGTACTGTGCATGTGCCTGCATGAGTGGCCAACATCCTATGTTCATATCCAAACAAGATATACACCTGCAATTCCGGAGATAGTGTGACGAATATCGAGAAAAAATAAATCCCACAGTTTGTGATTAGATCACGCCACATTTGTGTCCTGACGCTGTCTGAATATGGACACTCGGATATACAATGGAATAACTTATTTTCCGTGATGATGCAACACCTGGGACACTGTTGGCGGTAAAACTCAGAGAATAATTTGCACATGAACACAACTGCCGAACGACACTGGCGCAGGCTATTTCCGTTACCCGTGCTAAATTTCCACAGCGGGCATGGGCTAACTGAGCGGGCATGGGCTAACTGAGCGGGCAAGGGCTAACTGGCTCGGATATAGTCAACAGTTTATAAAGGGGTTCATTACTTTGCAGTCGGGCGTCTAGTTGAAGACTTTCATAATCAATAGTAGCTGTATTTACAAGATGTTTCCACGTACCTTTAGTCACAAACTGTCCACCGTTTAGGAATTTATCAATAATATATAATAATCCAGTGAATATTTTCGCAATACACGAAAAACGTTTGGAATAAATCCTTGAACACTACTTGGATTTGTGTAGTAAGCTGTAATTATATTAAGGAAGATAACTCGTACAGTCTTCAGTGCTATGTCCGTTTTAGTCCGTCGCGGGATATCTTGAACATATTGTATACAAAGGTTATGTGCCCGTTCTAATTTCATAATGTCACTTGGCATCAAATTGTTCCAAAGTTCGCATCCATATAAAGCCATGGGTAACACGACAGATTCATATACGCGTTTGGATGTAATCGGGTGAAGGCCAAACATGTTAAGTCCGTTGTTTACTAGACCAAAACATGTTGCTCTGATTTTATTGCACGCTTCTGTTGCATTAATATCTAGTGACATACATTTGCAACATAGTATTCCAAGGTGTGTATATTGTTCAC
>CM055267.1:18216593-18312440 GCA_029237695.1 Conchocele bisecta | reverse complement strand
TATATTGTTCACACGCTTCGTCACCCAGTTTCCACTCACGGTTACTTTGTACATATTCTGGTTTATTTTCATTAATTACACTTTGTCGCGTTATATGTATATCGCCATTTCTGTGAGTAAAGATAGCAAATGTCCATCATGTTAGTTAAACCATCTGGGTTAAACACAAGTTCGTGTATAAGTTAATTGAGGTAAGTTAGATACATGAAAGGGGAGCTAACTCCTCCTTGTTTTGTTCCCTGTAACACTTGAAGCGAATTTGACGTATGCCCTTGGTATAACACGTGACTGTTCATGCTATCGTACAGAATTTCAAAATTAGGTCACTTTCATCGTCATTGTGCAGCTTGTAGAATCGTTCCATATGCCATACCGTATCTAAGGATTTTTGCGCATCCAGGAAGCATACTGACATACAGACGACTGGAATTTTCTCGTGCATAATATATACTTTCGCGTAGCATAAATGACGTCATTTGACAACTGTTACCCTTCTGAAAACCGCCCTTGAGTAACGCAGGGGTTGTAATAATTTTATTATGTGACGGCAGTCTGTCGAGTAACAAACGTCCGCGTATTTTCAGAAGGTCTGTATAGCGTTATGGCTCGGTAGTTTTTCGGCTCATCTTTGCGTTTCTTGCCACCTTTGTGAAGTGTAACAATAACACCTTTCTTCATTTCAGTAGGAATATGTCGAAGATAGAGAATAGAAGTGTAGAAGTTCGCCAGTACGTCATAAAGTTGCAGACCACCATGTATCAGATGTTCATAACAAATGCTGTCACAACCACAGGCCTTACCGCGCTTGCCTTGTTTTCTAATGGCCGAATGAATGTCCAGACCTGTGAAGGGCATAACTGATGTCGAGTCAGTCACATTATTCACCATATCGCTTTGAATATCATGCATGCATTGGTCTGTTTCAGTTTTGTGGTTTTCAGAATAACTTCGTTTATCTGTGGGAGAATATAACTTTTCAAAATATTGGTCCCATGAATTTGCAATCGATTCTGCATCTCTAATAACAGTTCCATTAAAGTTCATTTCAGTGCCAGTTGTTGTGCGGCTTCTATTTCTTCTATCATTGTACAGTTTCCAAAGGTCATCGCCGTTTATTTCAGCTGCATGGTCGATTTCAGCATCCAGTTATTGCAGATACGATTCTGTACATCGTCGGTGGTACTTTCGAAAGCGGCGCTTTGCATCCTTGTACTGTTTATAGTATATATTACCACAGCCACGAGGTCTTCCTTGTTGGGTCCACTTTATTCTTACTTCCGACTGTTGTCTGTGTAATTGTTCCAGTTCGTGGTTCCAGTAGGGTTTCAGAAAGTGTTTAAATGAATATTTCACACGTTCAATGTTGTCACAATTTTGTCATACTGCGCATCGATGGACTGGGGGGAACACGTTTCTAACTTTAATGAACACTCTAACTCATAACGAGAATGGTGTCCCGAGTCTGCCTTTCTCGTCCGTGAGACACACCTGAACACATGTGCATAGTTGATGTACGGTATATTCGATTGGCATATACTAGGTCTATGCCGGGACACAGCTAAAGCGTCGTCGTCATCCACAATCTCACATGCATGAACAATATCTGCCTGTTTACAACCGATGAGCAAGTGATCGATCATAGATCTATGCATATTGTCATACGTCACGAATGTTGGATCAGCACCGGAACATGTATCCATTGTATTTACTGGGATCATATTCGTGTTATTTAGAAAGTACACACCTCTAGTACCTACAGCTTTAATGACTGACCTACCATTAATGTGAGCATTGAAATCACCAATGAATATGATAGCAACTTTACCGGAATACTGACTGTATACATCATATAGTGTCGCAATGTAGTCTCTAAATACATCAACTGAATGGTTTCGTGATGGCAGATACACCTGGAAGATGTATATGTACGACATGCTCGATACATCGAATTGTATTCCGATAATGCGATCATCATCAACATGTACTTATATACTTATGCAGTCGCTTATTTCACATAAGAGCTACACCACCCTTACCAACGCGCATGTTGCCTGGCAATCGCAAATCACCATCTGATTTAATGTAACTGGCATCATGACTATTAATGCAGTTCATAAAATTGTGATCATGTTCATATAACTAATGTTCGGATATTCCGCATATGTCAACTGAATAAGACTGAAGTATGTCGCACAGATATGAACTGCTTGACAATATGCCAGTTAAATTCCATTAAAGTGAGGTTGTTCTCCATTTGGGGAATATTTGGGTTTACCATACAACTTGCCATATTACAATATGTTTAGCTTTGACACGTACAATACTAATCTACATCTGGGTAGTCCGGATACAGATACGGATTGTACATATCCACATACTGGGGGTACTGCTGTTGATTATTACTGTACATGTCAGGATAGTACCTGTTCTCATCAGGCTAGCCTTGTCCTTCTGGGCTTGATATCTATTCTGTGACACCCATGACCTATACGTGACCCATCTAGGTCAGAAGTCAGGCTGCTCTACTAGATGTGCGTGTTCATTGTCCACAATGTTTAACCTGATGACAATGCCATTATATCGTCTCTGCCGAAATATACGAATCATCGTAACGGCCACGCCTCGCTTTTCAACATGTTTTGCATTTTAAAGCTATGTGTAGGTGTTGACGGGATAAATAGAATAGTAGATTAGTGCCGTGAATGGGAAAACATATCTGGCGCGGCACGAAAACGGGATGGGCTCGGCAGAGCCTCGCCAATCCCGTTTCCTAAGCCTTGTCAGATATTTTCCCATTCACGGCACTAACCTACTATTCTCTATATTTCTGGACATGGATATCAAAATTTGAGATAAATGTCCATTGTATTCTAGCTGACTGATTGTACATGTAGCAATTAATTCCAATATATTTGATAGTGGGTATACTAACATAACACAACGGTATTCAATCTCCATAAGTTAGGAGAAGGAAACCAGGGTTGGTTGTTGATTGTTTATCCTGTTATTAACACCCTCATGTTGAAAGCGAAATTCGAAAGCACTTGAGGACGCCAATAACATATTTAACCCTTTCAACACCGCATGCCTGTATGTTGCTATGGATAAAACGTGTGGATCCAGATGAGCCGGCTCGTCACGAGCCGTCTTATCAGGGTCTTCAATTAATTTTCATATTTCTTAGCACAAAATCACCCGTTTCTCATAAATTGACTAGTTTGAAAATCATTTTTGTGACGATTGGGTTGGTTGAAAAAGTAATATATCAAATTCCATTCCAGTTATTTAGGGGTAACGGGTTAATTAATATATGATTTCGTTTGCTGGAAATTCATTAATGCAGATCTTAACTGATTTATCTCAAGCTAAGCCACATACTGTGGCGTTGCAAAAGTGCCCGGATTATCAAACAATGAGTGAATGCGGCATATTTGACACAATTATGAGACTGAATAAGTGCAGTTTCTGGCCAGAAAATACAAGGCTTAAAGGTATATGCCGCCTCGGTGGGCACAAACTGTTCTTTATATCAGATGATCATCTGATACATTTTCCGGCAAAGCAAACATTCATTCACCTTTACCCCACGTATTGATTGGCATTATGATACATTTTATAGCAGACTTAACTTTCCACACTGATATCAGGGGCGATAAGCGTGAGCGTGTTACTATTTATACTCTGTATTTATGTTTTGATGTGCAATTATCATATTTTATAATCGGTTGAAAATATAATTTTTTTCTGGTGACGCATTTAATTACATATAGTATAAATAATAAAAAAATATACCATGCCTCATTTGCATATGAAAATAGCCTGATACCAACGCGCGTCACTATCAGTAAAATAAATATTACCAAGTGATTATATCTGTATAGCGGACACTCTTACAACAATCATCGAAACCCGGAAGAAGAAACGTTTTCAACGTTCTTTGCCTTTTATTGACTTCCGAAAGGCATATGATTGTATAGATAGACACCTTCTTTGGAATAAACTGGCCGATGCTGGTGTGAATAGTGTTATGCTTAATGCCGTTAAGTCTCTGTATTCCTTTGTGTCGTCATGTGTTCGAGTCAACGATTATATCACTGATTGGTTCCATGTTACATCGGGTCTACGACAGGGGTGTTCATTATCTCCACTCCTTTTTAACCTGTGTATCAATGACTTGGCCCTGCATATCAGCGCTATGAGGAAGGGTATTCCTATAGACAATGAACGTTTGGCGATACTAATGTATGCAGATGATGTTGTGATAATTACCGAAAATGAAGCCGATTTTCAGTCAATGCTAGACGGATTGTCCAGTTGGTGCGATACTAACAACATGAACATAAACTATGATAACAAGTAAAGTTGTCCAGTTCGGGCAGAGAGCTATATTGAAAACTGCAACTATTTTTAACTGTGAGGGATTAACCATTTATGTAATTGATAAATTAGACGAACATTTAGATTATAAGTTAACGGCTAAAATGGTAGCACAGAGTGCAGGCAGAGAGCTAGGTCTTTTGATTGCAAACTTTAAGAAAATGTGTGGGATGCCATATACCGTATATACTAAGTTGTACGACTCTCTTGTGTGGTCAATTATCTCGTATGGGGCCATAATTTGGGGCACTACACGGCATTCGTGTATCGAGACAGTAGAAAACCGTGTGATAGGTGACATGGGTTGGCAACCACCGACCATCAAGCAGTGGAAATCTATTTCACTCCATTGGCATCTTTTAATATACATGGATATTTCAAGAATAAATAAAAGGGTATTTTCTTGGAGTTCATTACAAGGTAACAAAAATACAAATTGATGCCAGACAGTTAAAACTCAGTTAAATAATCTTGGCGTTTCCGACTATGTAGACGGTACGAATATAAATAGATATAGTATGGTACGCGATATCACCGATCGGTTAATGCAAAACTTCGTTGAATCAGAATGGCTTACAGGTGTCAACCGGGGTGTTAGTGTGCGTGGTGTAACGGGGGAAACAAATTAAAGAGATATAAACTACTTAAGCAACTTGGCGGGTCGAAACATATTGTAAAAATATTCTACCGCGGTCTCATATGTCTGCAATTGCTAAATTCAGATGTGGCGTGGATCCCTTGCGTATTGAAACTGATAGGTACGAAACTGGTAGGTACGACAACTTCCAATCTGAGAGAGATTATGTTGACGATGAATATCATGTGATCTTTACTTGCTCAGAGTACGATGATCCAGGAACTTCACTGTTTGAACACGTTTATAGAATCGAACCTACATTTACAAATATGACGAATGATGCTAAATTCATGTTTCTGTTCTCACATGAGAACATGTTACGATTCTGTGCCAAAACCTTTCATTTCATTCTGAATAGAAGATCTAATCTTCATTGTTGTGCAAATGATCGTTTTATACGATAGTATCAGATGTGTTTATGAGTAAATACTACAAATATTGTATTACACATACCGTTTACTTCCTTCTTAAGCTCGGTTGTATATCTACTGCTAATCAGTTTCAAATTTGATTTGAGATGATATTAATTATTTTAAGCCTTTTCGTAGTAAAGATGCCTTTGTATATAGACACTCGTTTGTGGTTTAATTAAATATATGTTAACACACTTTTAGACAGGTGAATAAAACATATAATGATTTATTTGCACTGTCACGATTAGCGGTAACTATACAATGTGGGACGCTAGAAAGAAATAAGCCAACAGCGGTTGTCGTTGCCTCTGATTGTTTAACCAGGATAAGCGCAGTGACAAGGGCAACTTCAATGGCTTATTGTTTTCTTGCTGATTTGCGCGGAGTCCTTTTAATTAAAAATAAATTCGAAAAATATTAATTTGATGCGAGTATGGAGCTGATTCATATGTCCACAAGAGTCCCGTGTCACAAACATGTTGTAGCATGGTATCGCAGTTAATACCGATCCTGTGAAATGTGTCGATTGGGGCGCAGCAGTTTTGTGACACCTTTGGATGACTGCGTTTATCATATAACACGAGTATATAATAAACATGCATATGTGTATATATATGCATGCAGATCCATACTATGCAACAAGTACATGTAATGTTGTATATGTATTTGTTGAAATGTATTACTGTTTGTTCAACGTTTTAGCGATCCGTCTCTTGTAATTCTTTTAGAATGGCAATTGTACGTGTGCCTGTGTTGTATTATTGTTCTTTCTTTTACGATGTACAGTGGATGAGACGTAAATAAACAATTTAACCTGTAATGTTTAGAACTGGTGCAATAGTGACACAATTATACATTTTCTTAATTCCTACAAAGAACAGTTTGTGCCTACTGAGTGGGCATGTACCTTTAATCATTTCAACACCGCAGGCCTGTATAGTGGTATTGGCAAAAAGTGTAGATCCAGATGACCGGCTCGTGACGAGCCGTCTCATCATGATCTGCACTTTTTGCAAGTAATTTTCATATTTTTTAGAACAAAAACAGTGGGCATGTACCTTTAATGCATCCGAATAAGGATTTTTATCTTGTTGGTGAATCTTGTTGCGTGTACCTTTAATACCTCACTCGTTTTTGAGAATGTATACATCTGGACTTATGGGATTGGAGACCAGCGTAGCTCCTGATCAAATAGAACACTCATTTAGCCTGATAACGACGGGTGTTTCATTGATTGGAATTGCGAATAGTGCATACCCGATTTGGATCTACACTAGTAAAAAAAAACACTATTCGTATTTCTCTAGTCACAGCCACATTTCAGACACGTTTGTGATTATTAGAAGTACGATGGGTGTTTCATTGATGAAATGGCGAACAGTGCAGATCCTGATCAGCTTGTGCGGACGCACAGGCTGATCTGGATCTACACTGGTCGCAAAACACATAAGCCCCATTCCTCCAGTCACATCCACACTTTATGGTGGCTCGTTACAGATATTTTACTAGTTAGAAACACGACGGGTGTTTCATTGATGGAATGACGAACAGTGCAGATCATGATCAGACTGTCCGCTATCAGACTGTGCGAACACACAGGCTGATCTGGATCTACACTGATGGCAAAGCCCACAATCCGCATTTCTCGAGTCATATCCGCATGTCAGTCCATGTTTGTGATGCGTTCCGAGCTACTTCCCTTCCTGTCTTGTGGCTTGAAGGAGTGCGCCCAGCGAATGGCGGGAAAAACTGCATACAAACAATACAAATTTAACCCTTTCAACCCTAAGTTACTGTAATGAATTTTGATATGTTAATTGTGCAACCAATCCAATCGTCACAAAATGATTTTCAGACAAGTCCATTTATGAAAAGGGGGTGTTTTTGTTAAAACATATGAAAATTACGTACAAAAGTGCAGATCCAGATGAGACGGCTCGTCACGAGCCGGCTCATCTGGATCTGCACTGTTTGCAAATACCGCTATAGCGGGTTGTAAGGTTCGAAAGGGTTAAACGGATGGCGCGTTACAGATGTGTATGATCGTGTGACTAATCGTGACGTTTGTAGATCGGTTTACCGACAAGGAAGTTCATATTAAAGTTGTAACTTAACTAGTGGAGATAATTTTAAATCCCATTGTATGTTGGACTTAATGCTACACTCGTGATCTCGTTGAAAGACGGACACGAATATCGTCGTCTGTTGTTATGCATCTTAGTCATATTGTCTTAAAAAACCTTGTTTAGCAGCACATGAGCATCGTCTCCATTGGAGACGAGTCTCATGAGCTGTCAAGTATGTTGTCATATGGGAAATGAAAACATAAACAGCATATGGCAAATTTAATTGAGCACAATGAGGATTAACGGTGGTATCAGGCTATTTGCATATGTCTACATGTGGAATAGTGACACAATTAAACCCTTATTTAATTCCTATATAAAGAACATGTTGTGTCGGCCTACTGAGTGGGCATATGCCTTTAAACACGTTATCTTATTTCATAAGAGTTCTCGGATATCCCGTTTGTTATGAAATCAGTCAACGAATTATCATATCATATTTAATCAACACAAATATTGTACTATTCATTGCATAAACACATCTCCATACATTGAAGTGGTGCTGATTACATATTGTGTTTTCTATAGTTACATCGTTTACATATATGTATTACGTGTACTGTCTGTTTCAAGAAACCTGACCATATTTAACGGATATTGTGTATACAGTGGCACCTCTCTAAACCGGACACCTGGGAGGCCCAGGGTGTCCGGTTTAGAGATGTTTCACTGTCAATCAGACATATGACTATGCCAAGGTATGCGGCTGTGCTTTGCGAACTTGAAAAGGCATTATCATCATAAATATCAATGCAACCCATAAAAGTAAGGATATGTAGACTGCCAGCATGTCCGGTTTATAGAAGTTCTACTGTATTACATTGCAAAACCGTTTTCATTGATATATTAAATTTTATCAAATATTAAGAATGGTCCTACTTTTTAAAATTTGTTGAGAAATTTGAAAAAAAAAATAGTATTATGAGAAAGTAAATTACAGGGAGGAAAGGTGGTGAAGGTGGAAGATGAGACGGGTGGAAAAAAATACTACACATTCTGGCTTTGAATTGATTTAAGAAAACAATTTTTTTAAATCGGTCCACTATTTCCAAAATTGTCACCAATATGTGTTGGCATTAGTTAGGCTCATACACAAAAAGGTCACATTATGTTTTACAATGGTCACATTATCATAAAAACGTACATGAAAAAATAATAAAAAACAACATGTAGTTATATTGTGCCCAATATATGTAGATATCCAATAAATCTATTACATGGATGATTATTTTAAAGCTGGGGTGCCACATACCAGGTTATAATATAGGGAGAGAGACAAATAGTTTTGTATATTCTGTAGATATGATATTTTCTCGCAAAATAAACATTCATTCACCATTACCCCACGTATTGCTTGGCATGATTGTAAATTGTATAACTACATTTTATAAATGATTATATCTGTATAGCGGGCACTCGTAATTTTTAGATCTGATGGAATAGTGACACATTTATACTTATTTATCCTATAATTAACAGTTTGTGCCTACTGAGTGGGCATGCACCTTTAAAAGTATGCAGAATTATTATACTGAATGTATTACATTATCACAGCCAAAATGGCTGTGATAATGTAATACATTCAGTATAATGAAAATTAATAACTTTATCCTTAAATTTCTCCCTCAAAGTGTACTTACCAGTTTGTGCCTACTGAGTGGGCTTGTACTTTTAAATGGATCGATACGAAACTTCCTGGTTGTCGGGTCGACTGGCTCCAGTTTTACTACTCCATATCTATATATCAGTAGAGGGTTACAGTAAGACAAGCCGTGTTTATTTATGATAGAGACGTACATGACACATGATGCATAAACGACATTCAGGCAAAATATCGTCCGAATATTTTATATGCAGGTGTAACTTACTTCATACTGTGTACATGTATGGTGGGTAAGGATTCGTTCTTCGTTGAACACCTGGCACATTTGGATTGTTATCAACCGGGTAAGTCACGCCTTAATTATTATCTTCAATTAACCCTTAAACTGACGAATTAAATAGTATCGTCTGCTGTTTATCTTTTATTTTATAATTGTCTCATTAACAACGTGGGTTGATAGCGCTTTAGAATCATTTCCATTGGAAATGATTCTGAAGTGCTGTCAAACTATGTTATTAAAACAAAGGACACAACATAAAATAACAACAGACGACAATTTACGTTTCCTCATTCTGAGGGTTAAATTCAATCCTGTGAATGTATATGTTGTAGTACGTCTGTGTTATGTATTAACATTTGTCGTCTGCTTTTCACACTGTCAAAACGTGTGTTTAGAAATAGGAGAAGTGTGAAACATAGCCATACAATAGTTTCACAATAAACTGTGAATACAAGTAACATGCACAGCACATACATGTACAGTATAGAGACGATTATACGCTTGACGATGTGGAACTCGTTGACTTATTTCGTAATAAACGCGGCTATTAACCCTTAGACCGCTACACACAACAATTGTCGTCTGCTGTTGCTTTTATATCCTGCCTTATTTCTCAATAAAAACATGGTTTGACAGCATCATGCTGTAAATTATTTTAATGTGCTGTCAAAGCATGTTTTTTGATTATAAAAATGGAAAATAGACAATAAACAGCAGACGACAACAAATTAAGATAGCGGTCTACGGGTTAAGCGAGTTTCTTATCAGCCATTCATACAGCAAGCACAACTGTGCATGCATGCAGGCATATGCTGTTCGCCTGCAGTTGCGTGCAGGCTGGTCTGTACCTATGCTGTGCGCAGAGAACTGAAGGTACATGTTGTGTGTCGCGGCTCAATTATATGAAGGGTATGGGCAAAACATAAATAGAGGGACCGGGTATGGAAGGTGTTCGTGCCAATTCCCACCCTTAAATATAACGAAATAAATAGGATAGGGGTAGCAAAAAATAAAACAAAAATCATTCCAAACGCCAATAAATCCTGTTTCCAGCTAGTTTGTGTAACGAAAATCATCAAACTAAGTGTTTATCAAGACAGAAGAAATTGCATCGGATCTAGTACAACTACTACTACCGGTGATGTTGTTACTATCGCTGTTACTGTAGCCTATTTCACAAACATTGCAAAGTATACTTTTCTAGCAAAGTATACTTTGAGGCAGAAATTTTCAATTTGAGGAGAAATTTATTATTTTTTTTATTATACTGAATTTATTACATTATCACAGCCAAAATGGCTGTGATAATGTAATAAATTCAGTATAATAATTCTGCATACTTTTAATCATCAAATATATGCAGTCGGTAGTTCTATATGAATAATGCATTTCGGGAAAAATAAACGATTACTCCCTCAAAGTATACTTTGCTAGAAAAGTATACTTTGCTAGAAAAGTATACTTTGCAACGTTGGTGAAATCTGCTACTGATCACGTGTTTGTCACTGCTGCAGTTTGGTGCTACTACTACTACTTCTGTTGCACCTGTTACGTCCATCGCTACTACTGCTGCTGCTGCTGAGCACTGCTGTTACTACTGCTGCTGCTGAGCACTGCTGTTACTACTGCTGCTGCTGAGCACTGCTGTTACTACTGCTGCTGCTGAGCACTGCTGTTACTACTGCTGCTGCTGCTGTTGTTGCTACTACTGCATCACCAGTAGTAATAGTGGTGGTGGTGCTGGTGTGGTGGGAGCCGCGCAGGCGGAGGCAGAAGCAGCAGCCGTAGTAGTGGCAGCGGTACCAGTAACAGAACAAGTAGTAGCAGGAGAAGGGGGGGGGGGGGGTGGGAGCAGCAGCAGAAGCAACAACAACAGCAATCAATATTTAAAAAACATATCGATTGTCCAACCATTCTATTTATTTTAGTCATCAATCCTGTTTCGGACATTCATACATCGGTTTGCTGGTAGCAATAGCATCACTATCAGTAAATGAAATATGATTAGAATGTAAACGTAATTTTATGTTAAACAAAGTGAGCTTTACGCGGGATCAAGGCACATGTCTGCCGTATATACAATACAATACAATACAATACAATACAATACAATACAATATATTTTATTCTGGTATATAACATATATTACATGTTTTTACCATAAGAAAATGTATTACAGTGAGACATGATAAATTAAATTAATTAACGTGCGCTTTACGAATTATATAACATTTCATCGACGAATCTGTACTTGTAGGAACCCCATTTTTCCGCCCGTGCTCATTTTCCGTCCACCCTAAAATAATGTTGTATGCGAATGTTTTGTTTGTTTTAGAAAGTTTTGTTCCTACATGATCTAGTGCATGTTTATAGCAGACAGGCCGCGAAAAAATCTACAGTGGGGTCAGCGTGTAAGTGCACACACGAACGAACACAACAGGTTGGAACCAACCTGTCGTGTTCGTTCGTGTGTGCAAACACAACAGGTTGGAACCAACCTGTCGTGTTCGTTCGTGTGTGCACTTACACGCTGACCCCACTGTAGGCTCCATGATATGATATGTAATTATTGAAGGCTGGAGTCAAAACTTTCTTCACCGATGCACGGGTAATTCAAGCACACTTTATTATGATTGTGAACATAAGTGAAATAAATTTACAAAATGTATTTGCTCATGAGCTGTTTTTAGTTAATATTAGTACAGTTGTTAAATGCACTGGAAAACAGCATTCTAAATTTAAATTCTTCTAAATGTAAATTCTTGGATTTAACGACGGCATTGACTATATGACCTTGCAAGAAGGGGAGAAAGGAAGGAGGTGGATACAGAGGTAACCGGCCACCTATTATAATAGCCTCCTCTGGTTATTTAACGTGCCCAGACCCTCCTTCAAATCTAATACGCGGGACCGCCTCTTTTAAAGTCCCCATCCGAAAGGACTAGTAGAGCAGGAACTACAAAGTATCTCAGAAATACTGACGCCCTGGAACTAAACCCTGAATCGAACCCGGGTCGCCAGCGTGGCAGTCCGACAGTATTACCCCTCGGCCACGTCTGCTCTTAACCCTTTCAACCCTGAGGAACTGGAATGGAATGTTCCAACCAATCCAATGGTCACAAAATGATTTTCAGATTCGTAAATTTATGAAAAGGGTGTGTTTTTGCTCTAAGAAACATTAAAATTACTTTCAAAAAGTGCAGATCCTGATGAGACGGCTCGTTACGAGCCGGCTCATCTGGATCTGCACTTTTTGCATAAACCGCTATAGCGGGATTTCGGGTTCAAAGGGTTAACATTGTTGCAGATAGACTGAGACAACACATAGGTAATAAATAACATAAGTGGATAAACAAATTGCTAGTAATTTTATTCCAATTGTCATTTTACTTACCATACATAGAGATATATGGTGAGAATCAATAAGCCCAATGACATGTTTTGGCATACCATTCAATAGCAGAAGGAAGTTTAGACCTGTGTATGCAGCTGTGATTTGCGAACTTGAAAAGGTATTATCATCATAAATATACACCAATGAAACCCATACAATTAAGGATACACAGACTGGCAGCGTGCCATAGATAGTTATACTTTATTTACAACAGGTTGTGGCGTGTTCTGCTTGAATTTTGACCGAAATTGGTCCCTTGCCAGTACCGATCACATAAAATGCTTTCCGTTAGGTCTAAACAAATTCTTGTAATGCCAGCAACCCGATCCTGCCCATGAAAATATCGCGGACGCTACACATTTTAAACCGTTGAAAACAATATATTCAGTAAGACCTGTCTAAACCGGACACGCTGGCAGTCTGTGTACTTAATTCTATGGGTATCATTGGTGTATATTTATGATGAAAATGCCTGTTCAAGTTCACAAAGCATAGCCATATGTTCGCAAAGCATAGACATATGTTGGCTAACCTTGACATAGTCATATGTTTAATTTACAGTGGAACATATCTAATCCGGACACCCCGGTTTAGAGACGTTCCACTGTATGTGTGTCTTTGTTGACACAGACCATACTTCTTCACCATCATCAACATCATGTACAAACGGGTTTATTATTTGTTATATCCCGCCAATCAAGTTAGCAAGCAAGCATTTGACATGTTGTCACGTACAATTGTCTAGTTACGGAGCCCCGCAGGGGAGAAGGATTTTTATTTATTAATTCGTTCCCACGAAATAACAATTTGTTCCCTCAGTTTAACAATTCGTTCCCTCGAATTAACAATTCGTTCCCACGTAAATAACAATGTGTTCCCTCGAAATAACAATTCGTTCCCACGAAATGACAATTTATTCCCTCAGTTTAACAATTCGTTCCCTCGAATTAACAATTCGTTCCCACGTAAATAACAATGTGTTCCCTCGAAATAACAATTCGTTCCCATGAAATGACAATTTATTCCCTCAATTTAATAATTCGTTCCCTCGAGTTAACAATTCGTTCCCACGATATAACAATTCGTTCCCATGGGAACGAATTGAATTGCTAAATTTAGGGAACGAATTGTTAATTCGTGGGAACGAATAGTTAATTCGCGGAACGAATTTTTAAATTGAGGGAACTAATTGTTATTCCGTTGGAACGAATTAATAAAAAAAAAAGAATTCTACGTCCCCTGCGGGGCTCCGTATCTATACTGTCTGTTCCACGTTTTGCAACCGACGAACTTTTGGCTATTATACATATTAAATCTAAAAAAAGATATTTAAATGTAAGCACTTTTTCACCAATAACAAAAAAGCCACCCTCCCCAAAAAAAGTTTTGATGAAATTCCATCAAATATTGAACGATTTTCTTATGGCAATTTAACATCGGAGAAACTGAAAGAGGTAGAAGCAGTGGGGGAGGAGTGAAAAAACGACAAAAAAATGGAAATTTACTCCGAAACCTGGCGAGATAGTTTGGAAATGATGTAAATAAGAAAACAAAAGTTAGAATTTGAAAATCTGTCCACTGTGACAAATATAAAATTATTTTAATGTTTAGCCCCCATGTTAAATTCCGATAGGAAAATCGTTTTTTCGCAATAAAATCAATATTTTGTGGAATTTATTCAAATAATGTTTTTGGGGGAGGGTGACTTTTTTGCTATTGATGAACAACTACTTACATTTATATACTTTTATGATGTAATGTGTTTAATGGCCAAAATTTCGTAACAGAAACAGGAACAGACAGTAGTAGTAGTATTTTTAACAAAAGTTACCCTAGCTTTTTTTCTGAACTTTTTACAGCACCACGTGCCCTGTAGGCATAGCTCTCTCAGTTTACATATTTACTTGTTACATGTATTGTAAAGGTACATGCCCACTCAGTAGGCACACAATGTTCTCTACATCAGATACATCATCTGAGACATTTTCTGGCAAAATGAACATTCATTCACCATTACCCCACGTATTTATTGGCAGTGCTATACATTTTATATCAGACGTAAATTTCCACACTGATATCAGGGGCGATAACCGTGATTCCTTAAAATGTTAAAGGACATTACTATTTATTCTCTGTATTTATGTTTTGATGTGCAATGATCCTACTTTATAATCTGTCGAAAATATTTTTTTTTCCGATCACGCATTTAATTAGTATAACTAATTAAAAAATAGCTTGCCTCATTTGCATACGAAAATAGCCTAATACCACCGTGAGTCACTATCAGTAAAATAAATATTACTAAATGATTATATCTGTATAGCGGGCACTCGTAATTTTTAGAACTGGTGGAATAGGGATACAATTATATACTTATTTAATTCATATAATTAACTTGTTTTGCCTGCTGAGTGGGCATGTACCTTTAACCCTTAGAATGCGGGAACCGAAAATAGTCGTCTGCTGATAATTCATATTTTGTATTTTCTCTCAGTAAAAACATGGTTTGGCAGGATTTTAGAATCATTTCCATTGGAAATGATTCTAAAGTGCTGCCAAACCAAGTTTTTGGTGAGAAAAATGGGAAAATAAAAAATATTCAGCAGACGACACAAATGAATTCAGCATTGTAAGGGTTAACACCCTGTGATTCAAGTGCATTTTATACGATAAACATATTATATCGCGCCTGTAGCCATTTGCATACACACATATACGGATGTGTAAATGTATGTGCAGTAATTACCCTCATTACACAAGTACTTAGAAACAACGTGCAGTAAAGACACACTCATGACGTTACATACATATATTTATGATTTAGTCAAGTGATGCTGAAACGGTACCCACTTGTGATACTGGATGTAAAACAAAACAACTTATTTACAGTGGACCCTCTCTAAACCGGACACAACATTATTATGGCTCAGAATGATCAAATGCCCAATTTACAGTGAAACCTCTCTAAACCGGACACACTGGGGACCTCCCAGCGTGTCCGGTTTAGAGAGGCTTCGCGGTACCAGTATCCAGCATATGGGGGTGGGTTAGAGTTATTCGATGATACACAAACACATAATGTCTAGAGGGAATGGCATATACCGGTAGACAATTGGTTTAAACAATATTGACCCCGTCAACACAGTGCGTATGTGCCGTGAAACATTTTGTATATCCTGTCAATACGACCTAATCACTGCGTATGAATATGTGCGGTGGCTGGGATTATTTGTTTGCATTTTAAAGCCATTAGTAGGTGTTGACGGGATAAATAGAATAGTAGGTTAGTGCCGTGAATGGGAAAAATATCTGGCGCGGCTCGGACACGGGATGTGCTCAGCAGAGCCTCGCACATCCCGTTTCCTAAGCCTTGCCAGATATTTTTCCCATTCACTGCACTAACCTACTATTCTCTATGTATTACAACATATATTGTACAGGATTAGAAAACAAGCATACATGCGGTAGATACAGCACAGATTTGTTCCTGGTTCCACAAACGACCTATTGCCTATCGTTTACACATCGTTTTCACATCGTTTTCACATCGTTTACATTACTTTTCATTATAAAACGATGTTTTCGTTGGTTTAAACGTGACACGTTTAAGCCAACGAAAATATCGTTTTCTAATTAAAGGAAAACGAAAACGATGTGTAAACGGCACGGCATGTGTTGAATAAAATAAAACATGTAGTGGTACCATGCGTTAACACATTAGTTTTTCATTCGTTTTCGTTAGTTTGGGAACCTTCAACAAATCTTCACTGTAAGTGACTCGGGTTAGCAGATTAAATCGTACACAGTACTACTTTTTATATGTTATCTCCCTTGAGATAGACTATTGTGTCACGCAAATTCCTATGGGGACAGCCCTTGATCTTTACATATACTATTCTCTATTGTTTTCACAGTTTTGTGCTCAGTTTATATGTTAAATTCTGTAAAATAAGAATAAAGACATTTCGTGCGTATGCATACAGCAGCTATTATATTTCGTTCACACAGTTAGGTAGTAGTGATCAGTTAGTCGCCAGTTTCGTACACTTTTTTTTCTGGGAGTTTCAAACAGCAATTTATTGTAGAGAAAACGTATGTATGGGAATGTGTTTGCACCATCACAGTACATTTGCCTCTGGATGATGATTGAGAAAATATGCAACTTTCAGTCACTAGTTCCGTTAGTGATAAGTTTTTGTGGAGATAACATATTTCAGTACGTTCAGTACTTTGATTATTATAGTCAATCTTTTCAGGAGGTTACCGAACTTAGTTATTATCGGGTCAGTGTACTTAGAAAACGTTAGGATTGGCGGAATGTGTCGGTTTAACGTCACGTTGCTTATCAACTACAATTACAGTGAAACCTCCCTAAACCAGACACCCTGGGAAGTTCGGTTTATAGATGTTCCACTGTAAATCAAGCATATAACCATACTTATATATAGACATACGTATATCTGTTGCAAGCATGAACATGCATTATTATCTGAGATGCGTTACCAAGAAACCTCTCAAGAGAAGATCACATATATTATATCGGTGTCCGGTTTAGAGGAGTTCCGTTTAGAGAGGTTCCACTGTACATTAGCATATAGTTTAGAGAGGTTCCACTGTATATTAGCATATAGTTTAGAGAGGTTCCACTGTACATTAGCATATAGTTTAGAGAGGTTCCACTGTATATTAGCATAGTTTAGGATTCCACTGTACATTAGCATATTTTAAAGGTTCCACGTACATTAGCATATAGTTTAGAGAGGTTCCACTGTACATTAGCATATAGTTTAGAGAGGTTCCACTGTACATTAGCATATAGTTTAGAGAGCCTTGCTGCTTTCAACTAACTGATCCCGACTGTATTAGAGTGATTTTGATACACTTGTTTTACCGAAGTCGCCAGAAATAGTAAAGCTATATGCCATTATATATCTGCTTGTCTACTCAGGTGTTAACCCGAATTTTCCGTCTGTAACGCAGGGCGACTTGTAAGTAAGTCGCACTACATTACAGACATACAATTCGGGATTACTCCAGTTTGTGACAAAATTAGTGCTGGTATCCATTATATTAAATGCTTCACCATTCGACAAAAACCCTGGTTAGAATTGTTCAGAAATCACCATTAACCAAGTTAATAGATGTTACGACAGGTAGGGTTTCACTAAGTTTCTCATATTTAAGTTTATTTTAAAATTGTAATTAAAGTACCGTATACACGACGAATTGACTTCCAATGTGGTTGGTTGAATTACACATTCACCAATGTTGAACCCTCACTTAAGGGCATAGGTCATAGAAATATATATTTGGCTTCGTCGATAAATGCTTGTAAGAGTGGTGTGATATATGAATATAATATATGTGAATATTATCTTGTTACTGTAAAGTATATGGTACATTGAGATGCCATCTCCGCCATCTGTGTGTACAAGCCATCGTGCAGTTTCACCACTTCGAGCGTTTGACACATACAGCAAATTATATAACAGAACAGCTAATATAATTTGGTGCAGTACATCATAGACAACAGCGTACTACATGTATATATATTATGCCAGCAACCTATACAACGGGATATATCTGAGTATTTCTCCCATCACTCAAAAAACAATTTTCAATGTGTAAACTTTCCAATCTGATGCACAGCCTATTGTTAGTGTACGTGTTACCACAGGGAAAGCCATATTTACTCGCATAGTAGGCAAATAGTCACCGGTAACAATACATTCAGGTAACTGCTTACATGTCACTGGATTTGATACGGTGTTTGGTAATACAGGTATATATCTACACCACTGTTAGTTCTGAATACACAAACTCTAATTACATTTAATTATAATTCTACCACTGTATCAATGCGTTGTTTGCATGTATGCTGTACATGACCGTGCAATGAGATTCTTTCTAGGAACAGGTAAATACACCCCTTCGGCGGGAGTGGCAGGTGACATGGGATGGGAACCACCTATCATAAAGCAATGGAAATGTATTGCACTTCACTGGTACCGGCTAACCCATATTGATTTTTCTAGAATTGCGTACAAGGTATTTGTATGGAGTTCGGTACAAGGCAACACAATGTGAAAAAACTGATGCTACACTGTTCCATGTAAGTGGGATAATCTTGGTTTGGCTCCTGATACTGTACATACACTTTCTAGAAATGTATTAGTCAACGAAATTGTTAAGCGACTAATGGAAAGTTATACAGGCACCGAATGGTATTCCACTGTGAATAATAGAATGACTAGTTTACGGGGATATGGGGGTAACAAACTTAAGCGTTATAAACTGTTTAAGCAGACATGGGGGGTGGAAACATACTGTAAACTTGTGTTGCCTCGAACACACAGATCTGCTTTCGCTAAGTTTAGATGCGGCGTAGCCCCCTTACGGTTGGAAACTGCTCGTTATGAACAACTGTCTATTGGCAATAGGGTTTGCCATTTTTGTATGACTCAAGTAGAAGATGAGTACCACGTACTGTTTAGCTGCCCTATATACAACGACATACGTATTTCGCTATACGAAAAAGCATGTTCTATTGAACCACTGTTCGCTGAAATGACTGATGATTCCAAATTTGTTTTTCTTTTCTCGAACTGCAATATAATACGATTTTGTGCCAAAACCCTTTGCCATATTTTAAATCGAAGATCTGCACTGTTGTACAAATAATACAATTATAGTACCATGTGTGAATTAGTTTACGTGTAAATAATGCAACTATTTCTTTATTACAAGTTTGTATCCCTTTTAAGCACTGTTGCATATTGGTGTGTAGTCCTTTTAAAGTTTCAATATAAACATATTATTCAAGTAATGTATTTTATGTATATGCTGAAATGTAATTATAGCTGCTCATTAAATGAGCCGTCTCTTATAATTCTTACAGAATGGCAATTGTACATGTACCTGTATTGTCTTATTGCTATGTATTTTATGATGTACAGTTGATGAGACGTAAATAAACAATTGAACTGAACTGCATTTGTTTACATAACAATCAGTCATAAATAATAAAGGGGATTCCTTCGGGATTTTCCACGCCCGTTCACGACTTTCATTGACTATATAATCTACTCCTTCATTATCGTCATAAATTATCAGATCTTTCCATAGCGCAATTGGTAAGCACTTGGACTTCCATCCATAGCATTTTCTTGGCTCAGGTTAGAATCTCACAACCGTCATATTTTTAATTGTTATATTTCAATCTCGTTATTTTGTTAATATGTGCCTATTTTTAATATGTTCGTTTCACTATTATTGATCTATTATTCTATATGACTATTGTTTAGTATTCTATTTCGCTTCAGTTGTATAATCATTTCTCAAAAAAAAAAAACGCTTGCTCGCGCAGTATGTGTATATTCCCCTCTTATTTACGGAGTCCCGCAGAGACATTGATTTTTTTTAATAATTCGTTCCCACGAAATAACAATTCGTTCCCTCAATCTAACAATTCGTTCCCTCAATTTAACAATTCGTTCACTCGAATTAACAATTCGTTCACACGATATAACAATTCGTTCCCTCGAATAACAATTCGTTCCCATGAAATGACAATCCGTTCCCTCAATTTAACAATTCGTTCCCTCGAATTGACAATTCGTTCCCATGAAATGACAATTCGTTCCCTCAATTTAACAATTCGTTCCCTCGAATTAACAATTCGTTCAATTCGTTCCCTCGAATTAACAATTCGTTCCATCCAATTAATAATTCGTTCCCACGAATTAACAATTCGTTCCTTCGAATTAATAATTAGTTCCCACGAATTATCAATTCGTTCCCTCAATCTAACAATTCGTTCCCTCGAATTGACAATTCGTTCCCATGAAATGACAATTCGTTCCCTCAATTTAACAATACGTTCCCTCGAATTAACAATTCGTTCAATTCGTTCCCTCGAATTAACAATTCGTTCCATCGAATTAATAATTCGTTCCCACGAATTAACAATTCGTTCCCTAAATTTAACAATTTGTTCCCTCAATTTAACAATTCGTTCCCACGAATTAACAATTCGTTCCCTCAATTTAACAATTCGTTCCCTCAATTGAACAATTCGTTCCCTCGAATTAACAATTCTTTCACACGATATAACAATTCGTTCCCTCCAATTAACAATTCGTTCCCACGAAATGACAATTCGTTCCTTCAAATTAACGCTTCGTTCCCTCGAATTAACAATTTGTTACCACGATATAACAATTCGTTCCCTCGAAGTAACAATTCGTTCCCTCGAATTAACAATTCGTTCCCACGAATTAACAATTCGTTCCCGTGGGAACTAATTGTTATTTCGTTGGAAGGAATTGTTGAATTGAGGGAACGAATTGTTAATTCTTGGGAATGAATTGTTAAATTGAGGGAACGAATTGTTATTTCGTGGGAACGAATTAATAAAAAAAAGAATTGTACGTCCCCTGCGGGGCTCCGTACTTATTGGGCTATGGATTGAAACCATAATGATATGTACAAGAGTATATCTAACTACTAGTGAATGAACAGACCGCAATTTAAAATTGTTTCGCTCATTCATAATCCAAACTGCGAAGAATAATTTTTGTTTATAATTTTCATATAAATATATTAAAACAAAGCGAACTGACTACCCATCTAGCTTTGGTATTTCTTTGATACACGCAACAACACTTTAGCATGGCAATAACAAAACGTTATGCGACATAATGTCTCCTCCACTATCGTGTTGGGGCTTAAAAATATCAGATTAATAAAATAATCTAGAGACAAATCGAAGACGCGCAATCTCAATATACCCATGTTTCCAATTCCAAATTGCAATGTCCGAAATGGGGAGATAATCAAATAGCCGGGAATCAAACAACAATCTAAATTCAATTTACGCATCTAGACCATAAGGAAGCTACACACCAATATCAAAACTCCATCTATTACGGCTTAAAAGGACGGACGCACGACAGGGGCGGATCTGGGGGGAGGGGGGAGGGTGGGGGGGGGGGGTTCCGGGGTTGCAACCCCCCACCCCCCCCGTTCAGCCACGGAGTTTAAATAGCTCAGTTTACCACCAACCAGTTGGAGTCTGAATTTAAATGCCGTAAAACACAGGGAAGTGCATTTCTGGACATCTATATTTCAAAATTTGTCCTGGGGGCATGCCCCCGGACCCCCTAGCATACTCGCTTCACTCCGTGGAGCTCGAAAATATGACAACCCCCCCCCCCCCCACATGTTCCCCAAATACTGGATCCGCCCCTGGACGGATACCCGTGACGAAAACAATATACCCATATGTTTCAAAAGGTATATATAACGATATAGTGACACGTCATGCTAGTCTACCCAATACGTGGCGATGTTGACATTGCATTCTGTCATCTGGGGAACCCCCGTCTCTGTTGGCAAACGCCAGGCGTCGATTTCTATGCAAGTCAGATGACGAATTGAATGCTAAATAGCTTTCACCATGACACAAGACATGTGATGTTGTACTTACGAAGACGGTCGATTCTTCATGAAAAGGATACATTTATTAAATTTCATTATACTGAATGTATTACATTATCACAGTCATTTTAACTGTGATACTGTAATAAATTCAGTATAATAATTCTGCATACTTTTAGTCATGAAATATATGCAGTCGCTAGTTCTATATGAAATAATGCATTTCTGGAAAAATAAATGATTAATCCCTCAAAGTATACTTAGCTAGATAAGTATGCTTAGCAATTTTGGTGAAATAGGCTACTGGCCTGCTTCTCACAAACAGTATATATGTCCCTACCATGTCGTATGAATGTGCTATTCGATCAGGACTGACCATAAATGCCATAAGCCCCATTTCTCCAGTCACAGCCACATACGTATATAGGTTACAACCAGGAAGCTAAGTCTGAATATATAGAAGCAGAGAACAACCATAAACACCGTGCCGCATTATTGCCGCCCGTAATAGGATCGGCCCATTGAAAATTACGCCGTATTTATTTTATGAATTACGCCGTCCCAAATATTGTGTATTGTGTTAGTAATATTTAATATTTTGTAGCATAAACTCGGTATTCTCGATGAATTAACGCGGTTTATTGCATACAATAGTATTTCACAGTGTAATAACACGATGTAATAAAAATTATAATACACTAGTGTAATAAATACAGTTCCTGGTGCAATACATATAATCTAACATTTTGTTGATTTAATATGATATTTATTAAACTCGTTGACTGATATCATAAGTGCGAGGTGTTTTTAGTTTGTCAGTAATCTCGTTTAGTTATTAGCATATTGAATCAGTACTCATGTAAGATACACAGTATGTAGTGAATATGTGCAGTGTACTCACATTCGTAATACACTGATGGCAGGAATGTCTTGGTTTCGGCATCCTATGATATCTAGTCACATGTAAGGGAGAGGATTTAAATAAGCTTGCTTTCAATCCAATCCCATTTGCATAGTACTGTGTATAGTAACATTGATATTGACAATGAACTTGTAAAATATGCAAATAAAATATGTTTAAACTAAACTAATACACTGGGCCCGGTTGCTCAAAGCTTCTGTTAGCTTAACAGACTGTTAAATCCTTAGCAATGCTAAGGATTTAACAGTCTGTTAAGCTAACATAGGTTTTGAGCGACCGGGACCTGGTGTAATAAATATGTCCATGAGACGGCTTAAGAAAACGGGTTAGTTAAATTGCCACAGCGTCAATGTATGGCGATGTGCTTACAGATACTCTAATATTTGTTGATTTAATATGTACTACGTTGTTTATTTAGCTCGTTGACTGATTTCGTAAGAAACGGTGCTCAGTGGTTGCCTCATTCATTATGAAGTCGATAAACTCGTGTAACCCTTTCACCCCTAAGTAACTGGAATGGATTTTGATATGTTAGTTTTTTCAACCAATTCAACCGTCACAAAATGATTTTCAGACTAGTCGATTTATGAAAAGGGGGTGTTTTTGCGCACAAAAATATTGAAATTACTTGCAAAACGTGCAGATCCTGATGAGACGGCTCGTGACGAGCCGGCTCATCTGGATCTACACTGTTTGCCAATACCACTATACAGGCCTGTGGTGTTGAACGGATGATTAACTATCACTTTAAATGATCGCTCATGTAAACCCCTGTATGCAGTGACACATGAAGGAGGGTGGGGGAGGGGTGGTGTTGAGGTGGCGATATAGTACCCAGTATAAGTTATACACAGTTATTGTAATATAGAACCGGGGAGAGTTCAACGTACAAGCAGTGGAACCCCTCTAAACCGGACACCATGAAAACACATGTGACGTTATATTTTATGTGTTTCTTTGTCATTTATCTTAGGTGTTAATGTCTGTTCGTTACCTAATAGCACACAACTATGGCTCAGAATGATTAAATGCCTGATTTACAGTGAAACCTCTCTAAGCCGGACACCCCGGGGACCTCCCAGGGTGTCCGGTTTAGAGAGGTTAAATTGTATACTGAAACGATTTAAAAGCACAACACGGAGGTAACCATGTTATGTAGTCACCGTTACAAAATTTGGCAATACATTTTATAATAAATGGCAATTCATTATCTATCCAAAGAAGACAGACTCTATATATAGCAGACTCACGTGGATAATCACATACTTATGGGGTGTCCAATAACATGTTGCGTGTTGCGTTTTTAAATCGTTTCAGTATATTTATATTTAACCCTTATAATTCTGGGAACGAAATCTGTCGTCTGCTGTTGTTTCTTATTTTGTATTTTCTCTAAATAAAAACATGATTTGGCAGCATTTTAGAATCATTTCCATTGGAAATGATTCTAAAGTGCGGTCAAAGCATGTTTTGATGAGAAAAATTGGAAATAAAAGATAAAACAGCAGACGACAGATTTTAATTCAGCACTGTAAAAATCACCGGGACACATATGTATTCGTTGTGGCGTCAGCCTTGTCACGATTTATTATCGCCATACTTGAAACATGCTATTGTTATATATAACTATTTATGTTATGGAAATGTACACTGATGTTTGCCTACGTGATTTCGTTTGGAACGCGGAAGGAATATCTAAGAAACCCGGTGGCATAAAAATAAATCTATATTCCTGTATACAACAACTGCTTTATTATTCGCTCGTGACAGGATGTACACGTTGACTTACTTTGAGATAACTTTTTACAATATTCATCTGACAGGTCAAAACATAACGCATAAGCTAATTTGATAAGAACAACATTTGTTTATAGGACTACACATGCAGGTGTTCGCGACTGTGTGCTATAGTGACAGGTGATCAGGAGAATCGTCGATTTCACGACTTCAAAATCCGGAATTCGGGAGGCAGAGAATCACATCGTAAGTTTTCGGACATGATTCTGGCGGAAAACGTATTATGTCGTTTGTATTTTTAATATTTTTTCTTAATAAAGCCTGTTTTGGCAGCGGATGAGAATCGTCTCCATTGGATGGAGACGATTCTCATGCGCTGTCAAATCTGCTTTTGTCGAGAAAGAATGAAAAGTAATTAGAAACAGCAGACAATGACGTTTTCTTTAGGCGTTGTATTAAAGTGAAGTGGTAATCGGCGGGTATTGTTCTAATTTGAATGACAAAGTGGGATAACATTTGTTCTGTTTTCTATTTTAATGTGGCGGTATAGTTTTCCTATATAAATACTGCCTTTAATTCCATTACATTCCAATAAGTAAGTCAGTAAGTAAGTAATTTGTTTATTATAGTGACATGTGTTAAACGAAACAGGGAATATGTACAATATAATGTTGACGAAAACACCAGGCCCTATGGACCTATATGTCACTTTCAAATTTTAGGTAACAAATGTATGTGTAAATATACAATATAAAATAAATAATTAGCACCTAGTTTGATCAGTATAGATCATGTATATGATTAAGTGTAGGTAAAGCTGAATTTGCCTTAATTTCACGACGCTACATCTGCTTAATATTGTGGGGTGCACATCGGCATGCACACGGAACAATGTCTAGTACTGCATTAGGATAATTGCTTGAATAGAAACGGTAAACGTTGATAAATAATGTCGGTCACCACTCACTGTTTTGGATGCATTTCTATGGACACACCAGAATCCCCAAGCGGGATTGTGGGGTGCACATCGGCATGCACACGGAACAAAGTCTAGTACTGCATTATGATAATTTCTTGAATATAAACCATGAATGTTGATAAATAATGTCGGTTACCACTGACTGTTTTTGATGCATGTCTGTGGGCACGCCACAATCCACAAGCGGGATTGTGGGGTGCACATCGGCATGCACACGGAACAATGTCTAGTACTGCATTATGATAATTGCTTGAATAGAAACCGTAAGCGTTGATAAATAACATCGGTCACCACTCACTGTTTTGGAATCATTTCTATGGACACATCAGAATCCCCAAGCGGGAGTGGGGTGCACATCGGCATGCACACGGAACAATGTCGTCTAGCTAGTACTGCATTATGATAATTGCTTGAATAGAAACCGAACCCCAATAATTAACTTCTGGGTATATCCAAAATTGGTCATGGACAGTGTTACATATGGTTCATATTTCTCACTCGGTGTAAGTCGTGGTCGCCATTTGAACAGTTTTATTATAACGGTTTGAATGGCTTGTCGCTGCATACAGCCTGTGTGAGCAATATGAAAATAGTATATGAAATTTAATGAGGACAGAAAGAGTTTAGAATGCAGTGGACTAGCAACAAACTGATTGTGAAATGATTTAGCCTAATCATATATCTTGGCTAATATGTCCAGTGAGTATACATTTCCATGAAACCATCATACATGTTTGTTATATGGCTATAACTGTGTTTTTTTCTGTTTAATGCCAATACACGAATTGAATACAGGCATCTTGAAGTCCCACAATTAGGGCTACTTCACGTTCAAAGTTGTCAATTACATGATAACAGTTCAGACAATGATCGACATTCAAGTGTTGTATCATACAATGTAGTACCGTGAGTGTGACCTGTGTGTAACGGATTGCACAGATACAATTGCCTGATGTAGGTTATTATCGATGTATAGTATTGACAATGAAGGACTGTTTACCAGATAACTTAATATATATATGACTCACCAGAACCGGAATGTCTGCGCGTAAGACCAGTGAAGCTCCTGGGGGCCGTTTCACTAAACTTCTTACGACTAAAATGTTCGTAAGTGCAAACTTACGATAATCTGTAAATTTCACATTAACAATGTTTTCTTGTAAACAGTTATTGGATTTACATGTATTGAGCATAGGCTGCATATGCAGCCTATGCTCAATAAATGTAAATCCATCAATTGAATTTCCAGACGATTCCAAATTTGCACTTACGAACATTTTAGTCGTAAGAAGAATAGTGAAACGGGCCCCAGGTCGGTAAGTGCACCAATATGTGAACAATTACTTATATTTTATTTGTTTGTTTATTATAGTGACGTGTGTAAATCACATACACGTACGTAGTATGAAAACTAATATAATACACCCGGCCATATCGTAGAATTTTTTTTTTGTTAATTCGTTCCCACAAAATAACAATTCGTTCCCTCAATTTAACAATTCGTTCACGCGAAATAACAATTTGTTCCCGTGGGAACGAATTGTTATTTCGTGGGAACGAATTGTTATATCGTAGGAACGAATTGTTAATTCGAGGGAACGAATTGTTAAATTGAAAGAACGAATTGTTAATTCGAGGGAACGAATTGTTAATTCGTGGGTACGAACGAATTGTTTATTCGAGGGAACGAATTGTTAAATTGAGAGAACGAATTGTTAATTCGAGGGAACAAATTGTTAATTCGTGGGAACGGACGAATTGTTAATTCGAGAGTACGAATTGTTAATTGAGGGAACGAATTGTTAATTCGAGGGAACGAATTGTTAATTCGTGGGAACGAATTGTTATATGGAGGGAACGAATTGTTAAATTGAGGGAACGAATTGTTATTTCGTGGGAACGAATGAATAAAAAAAAAATCCATGTCCATGCGGGGCTCCGTACTATCGGCCTATATGTCTGTTAAACTATATAACTTATGAACAATCATACGAGATAAATTTACATGTAAATTACAGGTGTGTAAATATTCATATTCATGGTCAGACATCATTACTAATTGTCTCTTCTGTTTAATATTAGAACACGCGTGGCCGTGTATATTGACCTGTAAACGGCGGGAAACCAGATATTGTCGTCTGCTGTTCTTCATTTTTAACTTGTTGCTTAAATATATACATGCCCACTCAGTATAGGCACAAACTTTTCTTTATATCGGAGACATCATCTGCGACATTTTCTGGTAAAAAAAACATTCATTCACCATTACCCCACTTATTTATTGGTATTATTATACATTATATGTCAGACGTAAATTTCGTCACATATATCAGAGGCGATAACTGTGTTTGCTTAAAATGTTAACGGACATTACTATTTATTCTATGTTTTTATTTTTTGATGTGCAATAATCATACTTTATAATCTGTAGAAAATATTCTTTTCTCAGGTGACACATTTAATTAGAATACATAACTAAAACAAATATCATACCTCATTTGCATATGCAAATAGTCTGATACCACCGCGGGTCACTATCAGTAGAATAAATATTACTAAATGATTATATCTTTATAGCGGGCACTTGTAATTTTTAGAACTGGTGGAATAGTGACACAGTTTTACACCTATTTAATTCCTATACAGAACATGTTGTGCCTACTGAGTGGGCATGTACCTTTAATGAAAACATTTTTGGCATGAAGGAGACAATTCTCATGTGCTGTCAAAACACGTTTACATCAAGAAAAAAGGAAAACAAAAGTTTTGCAGACGACAGATTCACCATTGCAAGGGTCCCGATTTTCCTCATTTATTATCGAAAGTGTATGTTGTCACCACACATTTGAACCGTCTCGACGAGACGGTTCAAATAAGTGGAAAACGACATATACTTTTATCAAGAAATAAACAAAAATCTAAATGTTATCAAGAACATTTATTATATCGTTCAGTCTTTGAATGGGCCAATGTTGTTATTAACCCTTTCAATCACACATCCGATAAAGCCAGCATAGTGCATCCACATTAGTCCTAAGATGAACATTGAAAAACCAATGTTGAGTATTTAGGGGTGGAATGTTTAATTGACATTGAGATGACACGTGAGCTTTATGCGGGATCAATGCACATGGCTGCCGCATATAATTAACGTTTTATGCGGCCCACGCTGCCGCATATATCATTATATAGAAACAAAATTGCTACCCGCTTCATACCTCTCTCGAGGGTAGCAATTTAACCCTATCTCTTTAATGTAACACATGGAAGAGTGATTTTTGCAATCGATTATCCGGCGTGTTTGATATGTTAGCGATATAAAACTGTCAAAACTGTATCAATAAATTATTAATAAAGAAGATACACATGCAGAAATTGGTTATTTTACTGTGTAAATGAGCTTATCTGACATTTACATGTATATCTTGTAAATTTGAAAGCTTCATCTCGTTATGTTGAATGTTGAACACAGCAAGAGAAAGGATGGCTTCCATAGGAACATGATTTCCCTGTTTTATTATTTTTGACAATTTGCTTGTTCTACATAAAATAGTATTTGTTTAAATGTATAAAATATACAGTTTACTAAATGTTGACCTACATACAGCAGGTTTGGGTATGCACTTCGGTTGCTCACATTTTTTCGAATAGGTCAAATTGTAGCCATATATACCATAGTTGATTAAGCATTAATCCGGTGCAGATATTTCTCTCCCTGTGATAAACAACACGATCTTATATGTAGGTGTAACAAATGGGATAGTGATACAGTAACATCCATATTAATGTACTATATCAGTACATATACATGAATATAGATTCACTTTGAAAAACAAATAACAATACTCCCGTTGGCATTATTACGAAATCCATTAACCCTGAAAATATGTTTCCTGTACAGAAAAGTGGTTACATAATTACAGTGTATAGGCGTATTTACTTTCAAATACGCACCACTCGTCATGTACAACACTTACATGCAGTTATATGTTTATTAAGACAATACCGTGTGTGTGGTCAGTATAGTCATCGACCAGCCTGCGCATCCGCGCAGTCTGATTACGGACTGCTATTGTCAGCATTTGGTCACTTAGCTTGCTTTCCAGTCGTCAGAAAACGAATTACATCACTGCCTTCAACGGAGCCCCGCAGGGGACGTATACTTCTTTTTTATTAATTAGTTCCCACGAAATAACAATTCGTTCCCTCAATTTAACAATTCGTTCCCTCGAATTGTTAAATTGAGGGAAAGAATTGTTAAATTGAGGGAACGAATTGTTATTTCGTGGGAATGAATTGTTAATTCGTGGCAACGAATTGTTAAATTCAGGGAACGAATTGTTATTTCGCGGCTTGATTATTCCATTAAAAACTTCAGATCCAGAAGCCGTCTCATGTGGGTCTATACTGTATGCAACTATTAGCCTTTAATAATTGCCATTAACATGGGCTGTCGGATTGAAAGGGCTAAACGTATAGAAAATGTCACAGTGTTATAGTGCAACCTCGGTATACCGGACACCCTGGGACGTCCCCAGGGTGTCCATTTTAGCGAGGTTTCACTGTAAATCAAGCATTTGATTATTCCGAGTCATAGTTGTGTGCTATTCGATCACGAACAGACATTATCACATGAAACAAATGACCAAGAAACTCATCAAAATTATGATCACATATCCATGGTCTAGTAACATAAGGTCGTAACTGCTATGCTAAAGCATAGCACTTACGACCTTATGTTACTAGACCATCGATATGTTTCTTGTTGTCCAGTTTAGAGAGGTTCCACTGTATTTGCTTTCAGCCTGTGGCCCGGTTATTCCAGCTCCAACGGCTCCATGTACCTGAGCGATTGCACTGAAGTGTCTAATCCGTAGCTGTTAGCCCCGTCAACATGAGCGGCGAATCCACCGACCGCCCCGACTTCCGTCTGTTGTCAGACCTGGATGTAGCGCCATGGAGAGACTACTTCAGGGAGATGCTAGAAGACAATAACTTGAATCTATCCGTAAAATGCCAAGATCTAAACGACGAGGAAGAGGGTGTTAAAGAATGTTCTAACTGTGTGACAGTTGTCATACTGCTATCTCCGTCCGTGTTAGCGACATTAGCGAAAAATGCTTCTCGCATTGAACCCATCCTACATGCCCATCCATGTGTGACTGTGATTAGAATAAGTAGTTCCAGCGAAGACTTTGATCGCAACATAAAGCCGAATTACCAGTGTTCATCTTCATGGCACGTGTTTGACGTATCCGTGGCACAGGAAGATGACAACAGAAAAATGGTTTCCGAAATCATTGATTTGTTTGACCGTGAACGCACCCGTCAAATCGCCGAACAACAACAACCGAAAAAACCTCGCCCCTCCAAGAGAACGAGACCAGCCACGGGCACCCCTTCTGCCATGACGTCCATCGTGGAAATGGTGTGCCCGGACTGCATACGAAAGGTAGGTAGTACATGGTTTATTTCTATTTTCTATTCATTGTGATCCATTTACATTAAGTTTGGCTTAAGCCGTTGCTAGGAGGCGTTTGTGACGTGAGTTGTATTGTCACAGTCCGTGATAGTTACGAACAGTAACTCTTGAAATCTACTACCGTACCGTCCGTAGCAGACGGTACGGGAGTAGCTTTCAAGAGTTACTACTGTTCGGAGTAGATTTCAAGAGTTACTGTTCGCAACGAAGTCCGTACCAGAAAATAACATGTCTATATCGCTACGATGTTACTTAAATTCACTACCAGTGAAGAGTGGTGGAAAAATAAGCGGACTGACAGCGTGGAATACCTTTCTCTACACACGTGTAAAGTTTTTTGGTAGTCGTGCTTTTGTCTTTTAACTACAACACCACTATACTTAGTTCAATTCATCTGTGGTTTTACGATGACAAAGGACCAACCTGTTTGCAGTCCAATGTGTAAGTAGTGTAGTATGTAGTCAATATATGGTTGACATCAGCTAAAATAAATTGTCAATTAAATCTAGATCTGATATGGTTCTAAACCATCGACAAAGGATACCTTAACTACTTCACCTCTTCAGCGGGGTAGCTGTTGGTCGTAACCGGATACAGTGAAAGCTCTCTAAACCGGACACCCTGTGACGTCCCCAGGGTGTCCGGTTTAGAGAGGTTCCACTGTAAATCAGGCATATGGCCATTCGGAAATATATTGACGGGCTTTGCAATCATGAACATACATTGAAATCTGAGATAAATGATCAAAGAAAGCCATCAAAATAAGATCATAGAGGTTGACATGGTGTCAGGTTTAGAGAGGTTCCACTGTAGTATATGTAGATTGCCAGTAGTAGGTTGGCACCCAAATGTTGTCAGGAATGGATGTCTGTTTCGCACAACTCAGATATTGATGGGGGTCATTGAAAAAGAGGACTGACACCACGAAGGAGTTACCCCCCTTTTTCCACGGAAACCTACAATTTCTTAGGACGTCGGCGATGTTGCATTGTAGTATATGTATATGTAGTATACTTAAAGGTGCATGCCCACTCAGTAGGCACACATGTTCTTTATAGGAATTAAATAAGTGTAAACTATTCCACCAGTATAAAACTTACGAGTGCCCGCTATACAGATATAACCATTTAGTAATATTTATTTTACTGATAGTGACTCGCGGTGGTATCAGGCTATTTTCATATGCAAATGACTCATGATGTATTTAATTATTTATACTAAGTATGATCATTCCACATGCAAAAATAAATACAGAAAATAAATAGTAATGTCCGTTAACATTTTAATGAAACACGGTTATCGCCCCTGATATCAGTGTGTAAAGTGACGTCCGATATATGATGTGTAATAATACCAATCACTACGTGGGGTAATGGTGAATGAATGTTTATTTTACCAGAAAATGTCTCAGATGATGTCTCTGATAATAACATGTTGTGCCTACTGAGTGGGTATGTACCTTTAACAGTGTATTCCGTTAATATACATGTAAATACAATTTGACACAAAACACAATCGAGGTTTCTTGTGCTTAGCCGGTACCAATTTACTGTACAGCTGAGTGGACTGAATCAGTGTGGATACCAGTGTAGACCCTGACAAGCCTGCGCGCAGTCTCGCCAGGGTCTGCACTGTTCGTCATGTTTGGCTTCTGGACACCACAAATTCCTCTGGGGGCCGTTTCACCAAACTTCGTATGAAAATGTACGTAAGTGCAAAATTATGATAGTCTGTAAATTTCACATTAACAATGTTTTATTGTAGACAATTATTGGATCTACATTTATTGAGCATAGGCTGCTATGCAGCCTATGCTCAATAAATGTAAATTCATCAATTGAAATTCCCAGACGATCCAAAATGTGCACTTACTACATTTTAGTCGTACGAAGTTTAGTGAAACGGCCCCCTAGTGAGGAGGCCGAACCCTGGATCGCTGGATCAGAACAGCGGTCGGCCGTGCTCTCCACTGTGTTTGTATTACCTGCAGGCGGATGAGCGGGTGGTGGTGGTATTCCGGGAGGCGGTGGGCGGCACAGTGCAGGTCAACTTCCGCGACAACTGCACGAAGCTCGACACCAAGAAGATCAATCCGTACACCTACATGTTTAAGGCACCAGGTATGAATAAATTGGGGATGGGTGGTGGTATCGGGTTTTGGGCGGTTGGTATTGGGTGTGGGCGGTGGGCAATATATAATACATGTAATACATGTTTAAGGCACCAGGTACGTGTACATTGGGGTGGTGTGGGTGGTTTTGGGCGTGGCTGGTAGGTTAATCTGTATACTTACATGTTTAAGGCACCAGGTACGTGTGTATTAGGGTAGGAGAGGGGTGACGGGTAATCCGTTATATTACATGTTTAAGACACGATGTGCATGTGCATTGGTTTGGGTATTGGTGGAACAGGTTGTTTAAATATTGAAAGCATGCGCTTACAAGACGTAATTGCATGCCCCTAGTACTCAGATGTTTCTTAGACATTGAATACATGGATTTACAAGACCGACAACATTTGATGCAGTTCCGTCACCCGTTTCACTAAACTTCGTGCGACTAAATTGTTCGTACATGCAAATTTAGGATCGTCTGGAAAGTTCAATTGATGGATTTACATTTATTGAACATAGGCTGCATATGTTCAATACATGTAAATCCAATAATTGTTTACAAGAAAACATTGTGTGAAATTTATAGACAATCATAAGTTTGCACTTACGAACATTTTAGTCATACGAAGTTTAGTGAAACGCGCCCCTGACCTTCAGCATTTTCTCTCGCTGTGTTATTGAGTGCCATAAAGGTCATGTTTCCAACTTTTCAGCTCATATTAAAACAACTTGCGAGTAGTATTTTGTAAATGTCTTGTGAATGGATGTTTTCACATATCGTTTGACTATTGAAAACATGCCTTTACACGACATTCCATGTAGTTATGATCATCAACATGAGGTCTCCTCGCTGAATTATGGAGTCATACAAGGGAAATTTTCCCAACTTTTCAGCACATAAAGCAGGTCGAACTAAGATCTACATATACATTGACGGTGAAAAGACTGGGCACAGCTGGCCTTTCCGATACGAGAGCCCTGCTGAGATGGCCTATCAGTCGCCCGCCTTCCTATGTCAGCTGATGGGAATCGAAGAGACGGACTTAAAGGCCCTGGACGACCGCCTCGCCGCCATGTACAAGGATAGTGTGCCAAACGATTATGCCCTGTCTCATATCCTCACGCCCCGGGCGATGTCGACCACACCACCAGGTAAGCTATATGTGGTTGTGACCGGAGACGCGTCTTATGCTATGTGTAGCCGTTCTCGCTCCTGGTCAAATAGCAGTCATAAATTCCGATAATAATACATACTGTTTCTTGTAGAATATGGCCGTCATCATTAGCTGCATAGAGAACGGTGTAAATCATGATCTGGGCTGTCTGATATGGCAATACACTCATACTACAAATCTCATATGCCTAACTTATCCTGTGTGACTGGAGCATGGTATGTGTTTGACAGAATGACGAACAGTTCATACCATGGCGAGATTGCGCGGCTTGACTGGGTCTATACTTGTAAAAAAAAAAAGAAGTAAGTCTTAAGGGGGTCCCCAGGGTGTCCGGCTTAGAGAGGTTTCACTGTAAATCAGGCATTTGATCATTCTGAGCCATGGTTGTGCTCTATGCGATCACGAAGAGACATTATCACCTGAGATATACTACCAAGAAACTCGCAGATGTTGTATTGGTGTTCGGTTTAGAAAGGTTCTACTGTATGACATACTAGTTAATGCAGCGGCCGAATTATTGAGCGGCCCACATTTCCCTCCAATTCCGATCAGAATTACCGCAAAACTAATGCGCTCAAAAATAAGATAAAATTTATAGTTCAATCATTTCATGCAGACTCAAACAAATCGGATGAAAATTCACGGTGCCCATTTCCTATTTGGCGCATATTCACGGCGCATGCGGAAGCCCATGTGTGATTTGTGTATGCGCTATCACCACAATAGAAATACAATTTAGTCCTAATTCACGCTGTTCAAACGTCTTAAATTATAGTTTTATTCCAAATAATGCGGTTTGTTGATATCTGTATTCCACCCCTTGGAAGTCATTCGTGCTGGAGCAAGAAATGTGAGGACATGTTACAATTATGTAGTTATTGGCTAAGCGCTATTGCTATGAGTTGGAGATTACTAAGTCTCCATAACGAAGTTTAAACAAAGGACGATAACCATACTATTAAATTTAATGTAGCTTAAACATTGTGTTGTGAACGACCTCCCATATTGTAATAGCTACATACCTGTGTTTGAAGTCCCTATACGCCGGCATACTTCTGAGCCATTGTCTGAGGAAATATACCTTACGAGGTTTGCGTAACCCCAGATCAGCCTGCTGTTCGCAGTACAGCCACTACATTGTGTTACATGTAGCAAAACGATACGCTATTATCCCTTAGACCGCTACACACAACAATTGTCGTCTGCTGTTGCTTTTATATATTGCCTTATTTCTGAATAAAAACATGGTTTGACAGCACTTCAGAATCATTTCCAATGGAAATGATTCTGAAGTGCTGTCAAAGCATGTTGTAAATTATTCTAAAGTGATGTAAAAGCATGTTTTTGATGATACAAATGGAAAATAGAAGATAAACTCGGAGAATTAGCAAGATGACAACTATTAACAATTAAATCCTGTAAGGTACATTTTCTCAGCCATGCACCCGTATATCCGGCTTTCAGCAGCGACATGTGACCACCGATTCCCAACCCTGCTCCACTTCGCTGCCTTCTACGGTCTCCAAGATCTATGTGCCGCTGTCATGGAAACACCAGGGGCGCATCAAGCGTTCGACGTCACCAATGACGCCCATCAGAACCCGTATGATATTGCCAAGGAGCAGGGGCATGAGGAAATTGCCGAGTACATGGACTCGTTCATGGTAAATAATTGTTCAGCCAGCCTCTAAAGTTGTCAGATGAATAAGATGTCACCGATAGTGGTTGCGGGAAATAACTCTGCAAAGCTCCCGTACCGGACGGTACGGGAGTGTTACAGAGTTACTGCCCACAATTACACCGATATACGCAGCAAAATGTGCCACATATGCAATTCATATGAAAAAAAAAAAATTTATATGAAAAAAAAAAAATTCATATGATGTTCATATGTAAAACATATGAAAAACATATGAATTGTATATGAAATTCATATGAAAAGAGCCGATACGAAATATATGATGTTCATATGAAGACTTTTCATATGCATTTCATATGAATAGTTTGCATATGCATTTCATATGAAAAGCTTCTAGATTTAAAAGCATTGCACATGGATATTCATATGAAATTCTTATAATTTGCATATGAAATTCATATGATTTGCATATGAAGTGCATATGAAGATGTTGGCTCACTTTATATCATTTGCATATGAAATTGTCATATGAAACTCATATGAAATTTATATGCCATACATTTTGTAGTGTACGATAATGAGCACTGCTCATCCCTGGCTTATTCATACCAGCTTGGAATATGCAATACGTGTTCAATGCATCATCATATTTTCTACGATTTATTTACTCAGGGCTTATATCACTAAGTATAATAATGATGTTTGAATTGGGCTGAATTTCACTACTCCAGACCTGCGTACTCTCCGTCTGTCGTCCACTTCCACCCTCTCATCAGTTTCACCATCGTTTCCTTTGCCAGTTACACATCATGCTTTTTGTGTTTACGCATGAACCTGTCACCCGTTCCAGTAATACTATTCTGTCTCATCAAATATTTGATACATTTTCGAGTTTTGTTTCTGCATTTACACAACACATGGGCAATGTATGGACATGAGGATGTGATAACACAGTTAGACCACGGTCATCCGCATGTACGATCGATAATCTACTCGCTAAAGCTCGCGGATTATCGCCTCGTACATGCGGACGAACCGTGATCTAACTGTGGCCTGTATTCATTATACTGATTCTATTTGATTTAATCTTGTCCTCCTTTTCACTGATGGTCACATAAGCCGATGCTAGAAGGCGTGTGTAACATCGAATGCGTCAGCTTTGGCAAACCCATTCACACAAATGAACGCATGCATCAAAACATTACTTACAGTATTATGGACCTCGTGACCTTGTCTTGTAATTTCAAGGACATTTTCTCTTCGGCCCTGCACCTCTTAGTCTACTCTGTTGCTGTTTAGTACATTCTGTAATGTGCCGTATTAGGCATATACAGTGGAACCTCTCCAAACCGGACACCCTGGGAGGTCCCCAGGGTGTCCGGTTTGGAGATGTTCCATTAGCACTTCATGACACATTCTAGTGTTTTGCAATCATATAATGTATTGTAATCAGAGAATCATAATAAAGAAACACATCTAAGTTAAACATCCATATTTCCTGAGTGTCCGGATTAGAGGGGTTCCACTGTAGACACTAAGTGTCTCCACGGATTGTTAGATCGATTGTCGAAGGGTATTTACCGTCAGTTGGCTGATCAGCACTGACAAAGTCATCATCTGAACGCAGCAGTGTCAGTTCATATAGTTGCATGTCCGTAAATATAATCGACTGTAATATAGGCGGCGCCTGACAATAGGCGGACACTTGTAATTGTAATATTGCGTAACTAAGTGAACGATTATTCACGTTTAACCACGAACGGGGTTAAACGTGAATAATGATTCAACGGCCAAGCACGAACGGGCTTAAACGTGAATAATGATTCAACGGCCAAGCACGAACGGGGTTAAACGTGAATAATCGTTCGACGTTCTTAAACTATGTAACTGTTTTATTGTTTGCCCTATTTTCTCGACCAATAAAAGCAGAGCATTTTTGTCTCAATTAGTCGCATATTGCGATGCTTTCGCCAATATTTATTCAATTAATAATTACATGTTGCAATAACTCAGTAGTTATATTTTGAACCACAGGCCCCCGCCTTGACGTAATGTCCTGTAACGCGCACCATGTGTACGATCGATTCAGTATCACCCCGCCAATCACGTAGTACATGTAGTATCGTTGCTGACAACATGCTTATGGATAGCACTCCATTATATTAGACAGGTGCCCGCGATGGAGCGGGGCAACCAGTAAGTTAGTTATAGTTCACGTATTGAATTTGCAATAAACTAATTTCTCGCTCGCTAACGCTCGCTACGAAATTAATTTATTAAAAATTAAATATGTGAACTATGACTAGTATTACTAATTTAATCTGTAGGAATTACAATGTTACGTACAAGATTACGAGGTGATGTACGATATACACAAGGGCAAGGTCTTCGACAACGAAGACCCGCCGTACGACGCTAAAGGTTACCTGAGTATGAGAGGGAGGGACCGGGTACCATATGTAGATTATTCGTCGGGCGGGGTCCCGGCGGCTGCCGACGGCGGCTATATCATGGGAGGGGTACAAGCAAATCTTGTGTCCGAGGTGAAGCCGGAGGAGGATGTATGTGTGCCAGGTAAGCGGCTGAAGCAAATCTACTGTCTGTTCCACGTTTTGTTGCCACGAACGTTTGGCTATCAAAAACACATTAAATTTAAAAAATAGTAATACGTAAGTAATGTTTCATCAATAACAAAAACGTCACCCTCCCTCCCCACTTTTTTTATTTGATGAAATTCCATCTCGCTACTGGTGCTTTATTTTGGCGCCACATAGTTACATGTATGACTACAATGATTGAAATTTGGGGTGATACTTTTCTATTCATCCAATAAATTCATGGCGTACAACGCACCAGTTTAACAATATCTAATCAGAATTGCCTGTCTGTAATGCATGTCCCTGCATTACAGACATATAAGTCGGGTTGAAAATATCGTGCATTACTTTCTCCAGCTCTACCAGTTAGAAAGCCACGAAAAACTGTCAGCCCCGACCAGAGCCAGCCGGACAGACCCATTCCCCCATCATCACTACCGCCGGTCAGAGAATCCGTGTTAGATCCCCAGTCGTCCCCGTACCATGGTGACGAAACAGCGGAAACACCAGAGGATTTCTTTGCAAGTAGGTTTCCAAATGAGCCCTTCATGCAATACTATGTTAACCCTGTCACCACTACATGTCACGAAGCCAACATGTGCAAACACTGTAGATCCAGACGAGCCGGCTCGTGACTAGCCCGAATGTTCTGTCTGTAAGGCAGGGCACTACGTTACAGGCAGAACATTCGGGTTAGCTCGTGACGACAGCTGGCCCATCGAGATTTACAGTATTTCTCGGTACATTGTATTTCTCAAAATTTTACTTAACATTCCTTATTTGAGTAAAGAAACTAGACTCATATTGAGCATGATCTTCACGATCTATATAGTATTTGTCAGTACATTTTTTGTATTTCTTATTATTTTACAAAATATTCCTTACTTGATCAATGAAACTAGACCAATTAGCGGGAAATCAGGCTATGTCGGCTATTGAAGGGTGAAAGTGTTAATACATCATAGTCTGTAATAGATAGCTGAATGTTTTTATTCGAAAAGTACGAATATCGGGACATAAAAAAACAACAACCACAACTTACAACTTCCCATTATCTTTCAAAATGTGACTACTAATTCAATATACTGTCTCATATTATCGCTTCATGCTATTGTGCCGGACATGTACACGTTTAAACTCCTTAGTTGTAACATTACCTATTTGGGACTAAACTATAAAAAAATGATCCAAAATGAAAATTCCAGATTAATGTCTACTAAAATGGGAACTATGATTCAACCAACAGGTTGAACGTTCTAAGGACGAGGACATGTCCATGCAGTGGATGTGTTAACCTATACAAACTGACATGCTTATCTGACATTGACTCTCATGCCTTATCTGACATATTTCTAAATGTCCGCTAGTAATTGGCGTTTTCTTTGGATTATTCTCAATCTGTAAATATTAACTTTGCCCAAGTCAGGTGAATTTGCAATTGTGACCCCTATGCTACTCAACATCTGATTACATGTAATGTAATCGATGAACCACTAATTACATATTTAGATTGACATCCCATGTACAGTTGCCTCATCGTGTTTTTGCAACTTTCCCCCAGCGTACCGACGGTCATTTAATACTTTCCAAGCTGGTCCGCCACGTGATTCTGTATACGTAATGCCCGCCATACGGGCATCCGTTACAGTGCCCATAATGCCCGCCATACGGGCATCCGTTACAGTGCCCATAATGCCCGCCCTACTGTCCTCCGTTACAGTGCCCATAATGCCCGCCCTACTGACATCCGTTACAGTGCCCATAAGGCCCGCTCAACTGACATCCGTTACAGTGCCCATAAGGCCCGCTCTACTGACATCCGTTACAGTGCCCAAAAGGCCCGCTCTACTGACATCCGTTACAGTGCCCATAAGGCCCGCTCTACTGACATCCGTTACAGTGCCCATAAGTCCTGCTCAACTGACATCCGTTACAGTGCCCATAATGCCCGCCCTAATGACATCCGTTACAGTGCCCATAAGGCCAGCTCTACTAACATCCGTTACAGTGCCCATAAGGCCCGCTCAACTGACATCCGTTACAGTGACCATAAGGCCCGTTCAACTGACATCCGCTACAGTGCCCATAAGGCCCGCTCAACTGACATCCGTTACAGTGCCCATAAGGCCCGCTCAACTGACATCCGTTACAGTGCCCATAAGGCCCGCTCTACTGACATCCGTTACAGTGCCCATAAGGCCCGCTCTACTGACCTCCGTTACAGTGACCATAAGGCCCGCTCTACTGACATCCGTTACAGTGACCATAATGCCCGTCCTACTGACATCCGTTAAAGTGCCCATAATGCCCGCTCTACTGACATCCGTTACAGTGCCCATAATGCCCGCTCTACTGACCTCCGTTACAGTGCCCATAATGCCCGCTCTACTGACATCCGTTACAGTGCCCATAATGCCCGCTCTACTGACCTCCGTTACAGTGCCCATAATGCCCGCTCTACTGACATCCGTTACAGTGCCCATAATGCCCGCTCTAATGACATCCGTTACAGTGACCATAAGGCCCGTTCTACTGACATCCGTTACAGTGCCCATAAGGCCAGCTCTACTGACATCCGTTACAGTGACCATAATGCCCGCTCTACTGACATCCGTTACTCTGACCATAATGCCCGCTCTGCTGACCTCCGTTACAGTGCCCATAATGCCCGCTCTGCTGACCTCCGTTACAGTGCCCATAATGCCCGCTCTACTGACATCCGTTACAGTGCCCATAATGCCCGCTCTATTGACCTCCGTTACAGTGCCCATAATGCCCGCTCTATTGACCTCCGTTACAGTGCCCATAATGCCCGCTCTAATGACATCCGTTACAGTGACCATAAGGCCCGCTCTACTGACATCCGTTACAGTGCCCATAAGGCCAGCTCTACTGACATCCGTTACAGTGACCATAATGCCCGCTCTACTGACATCCGTTACTGTGACCATAATGCCCGTCCTACTGACCTCCGTTACAGTGCCCATAATGCCCGCTCTACTGACCTCCGTTACAGTGCCCATAATGCCCGCTCTACTGACATCCGTTACAGTGCCCATAAGGCCCGCTCTACTGACATCCGTTACAGTGCCCATAGGGCCCGCCCTACTGACATCCGTTACAGTGCCCATAAGGCCAGCTCTACTGACATCCGTTACAGTGCCCATAAGGCCCGCTCTACTGACATCCGTTACAGTACCCATAATGCCCGCTCTACTGACATCCGTTACAGTGCCCATAATGCCCGCACTACTGACCTCCGTTGCAGTGCCCATAAAGCCCGTCCTACTGACCTCCGTTGCAGTGCCCATAAAGCCCGTCCTACTGACCTCCGTAACAGTGCCCATAATGCCCGTCCTACTGACCACCGTTAAAGTGTCAATAAGGCCCGCTCTACTGACCTCCGTTACAGTGCCCATAATGCCCGCTCTAATGACATCCGTTACAGTGACCATAAGGCCCGCTCTACTGACATTCGTTACAGTGCCCATAAGGCCAGCTCTACTGACATCCGTTACAGAGACCATAATGCCCGCTCTACTGACATCCGTTACTGTGACCATAATGCCCGTCCTACTGACCTCCGTTACAGTGCCCATAATGCCCGCTCTACTGACCTCCGTTACAGTGCCCATAATGCCCGCTCTACTGACATCCGTTACAGTGCCCATAAGGCCCGCTCTACTGACATCCGTTACAGTGCCCATAGGGCCCGCCCTACTGACATCCGTTACAGTGCCCATAAGGCCAGCTCTACTGACATCCGTTACAGTGCCCATAAGGCCCGCTCTACTGACATCCGTTACAGTACCCATAATGCCCGCTCTACTGACATCCGTTACAGTGCCCATAAGGCCCGCTCTACTGACCTCCGTTGCAGTGCCCATAAAGCCCGTCCTACTGACCTCCGTTGCAGTGCCCATAAAGCCCGTCCTACTGACCTCCGTTACAGTGCCCATAATGCCCACCCTGCTGACATCCGTTACAGTGCCCATAAGGCCCGCTCTACTGACATCCGTTACAGTGCCCATAAGGCCCGCTCTACTGACATCCGTTACAGTGCCCATAATGCCAGCTCTACTGACCTCCGTTACAGAGCCCATAATGCCCGCCCTACTGACATCCGTTACAGTGCCCATAAGGCCCGCTCTACTGACCTCCGTTACAGTGCCCATAATGCCCGCTCTACTGACATCCGTTACAGTGCCCATAATGCCCGCTCTGCTGACATCCGTTACAGTGCCCATAATGCCCGCTCTACTGACATCCGTTACAGTGCCCATAAGGCCCGCTCTACTGACCTCCGTTGCAGTGCCCATAAAGCCCGTCCTACTGACATCCGTTACAGTGCCCATAAGGCCCGCTCTACTGACCTCCGTTACAGTGCCCATAATGCCCGCTCTACTGACCTCCGTTACAGTGCCCATAATGCCCGCTCTACTGACCTCCGTTACAGTGCCCATAATGCCCGTCCTACTGACATCCGCCTCAGTGCCCATAAGGCCCGCTCTACTGACATCCGTTACAGTGCCCATAATGCCCGTCCTACTGACCTCCGTTACAGTGCCCATAAGGCCCGTCCTACTGACCTCCGTTACAGTGACAATAATGCCCGCCCTACTGTCCTCCGTTACAGTGACCATAATGCCCGTCCTACTGACCACCGTTAAAGTGTCAATAAGGCCCGCTCTACTGACCTCCGTTACAGTGCCCATAAGGCCCGCTCTACTGTCCTCCGTTACAGTGACCATAATGCCCGTCCTACTGACCTCCGTTACAGTGCCCATAAGGCCCGCTCTACTGACATCCGTTACAGTGACCATAAGGCCCGCTCTACTGACATCCGTTACAGTGCCCATAAGGCCCGCTCTACTGACATCTTTTACAGTGACCATAATGCCCGTCCTACTGACCTCCGTTACAGTGACCATAAGGCCAGCCCTACTGGCCTCCGTTACAGTGACCATAAAGCCCGTCCTACTGGCCTCCGCTACAGTGACCATAATGCCCGTCCTACTGACCTCCGTTACAGTGCCCATAAGGCCCGCTCTACTGACATCCGTTACAGTGCCCATAATGCCCGTCCTACTGATATTCGTTACTGTGACCATAAAGCCCGCCCTACTGACCTCCGTTACAGTGCCCATAATGCCCGTCCTACTGACCTCCGTTACAGTGACCATAAGACCTGTCCTACTGACATCCGTTACAGTGCCCATAATGCCCGCTCTACTGACATCCGTTACAGTGCCCATAAGGCCCGCTCTACTGACATCCGTTACAGTGCCCACAATGCCCGCTCTACTGACATCCGTTACAGTGCCCATAAGGCCTGCTCTACTGACCTCTGCTACAGTGACCATAAGGCCCGCCCTACTGACATCCGTTGCAGTGACCATAAGGCCCGCTCTACTGACATCCGTTACAGTGACCATAAGGCCCGCTCTACTGACATCCGTTACAGTGACCATAAGGCCCGCTCTACTGACATCCGTTACAGTGACCATAAGGCCCGCTCTATTGACCTCCGTTACAGCGACCATAAGGCCCGCCCTACTGACATCCGTTAGAGTGACCATAAGGCCCGCTCTACTGACATCCGTTACAGTGACCATAAGGCCCGCTCTACTGACCTCCATTACAGTGACCATATGGCCCGCCATACTGACATCCGTTACAGTGACCATAAGGCCCGCTCTACTGACCTCCGTTACAGTGACCATAAGGCCCGCTCTACTGACCTCCGTTACAGTGCCCATAAGGCCCGCCCTACTGACATCCGTTACAGTGACCATAATCCGCGCTCTACTGAACTCCGCTACAGTGACCATAAGGCCCGCCCTACTGACATCCGTTACAGTGACCATAAGGCCCGCTCTACTGACCACCGTTACAGTGCCCATAAGGCCCGCCCTACTGACATCCGTTACAGTGACCATAAGGCCCGCTCCACTGACCTCCGTTACAGTGCCCATAAGGCCCGCCCTACTGACATCCGTTACAGTGACCATAAGGCCCGCTCTACTGAACTCCGCTACAGTGACCATAAGGCCCGCCCTACTGACATCCGTTACAGTGCCCATAATGCCCGCTCTACTGACCTCCGTTACAGTGCCCATAATGCCCGCCCTACTGACATCCGTTACAGTGACCATAAGGCCCGCTCTACTGAACTCCGCTACAGTGACCATAAGGCCCGCCCTACTGACATCCGTTACAGTGACCAAAAGGCCCGCTCTACCGACATCCGCTACAGTGACTGACCATAAGGCCCGCCCTACTGACATCCGTTACAGTGACCATAAGGCCCGCCCTACTGACATCCGCTACAGTGACCATAAGGCCCGCTCTATTGACCTCCGTTACAGTGATGTAAGGCCAGCCCTACTGGCCTCAGTTACAGTGACCATAATGCCCGTCCTACTGACCTCCGTTACAGTGCCCATAATGCCCGCCCTACTGACATCCTTTAGAGTGCCCATAAGGCCAGTTCTACTGACATCCGTTACGGTGCCCATAAGGCCCGCTCTACTGACATCCGTTACAGTGCCCATAATGCCCGTCCTACTGACCTCCGTTACAGTGCCCATAATGCCCGCTCTACTGACTTCCGTTACAGTTCCCATAAGGCCCGCTCTACTGACATCCGTTACAGTGCCCATAATGCCCGCTCTATTGACCTCCGTTACAGTGCCCATAATGCCCGCCCTGCTGACATCCGTTACAGTGCCCATAAGGCCCGCTCTACTGACATCCGTTACAGTGCCCAAAAGGCCCGCTCTACTGACATCCGTTACAGTGCCCATAATGCCCGCTCTACTGACCTCCGTTTCAGTGCCCATAATGCCCGCCCTACTGACATTCGTTACAGTGCCCATAAGGCCCGCTCTACTGACCTCCGTTACAGTGCCCATAATGCCCCCTCTACTGACATCCGTTACAGTGCTCATAATGCCCGCCCTACTGACATCCGTTACAGTGCCCATAAGGCCCGCTCTACTGACCTCGTTACAGTGCCCATAATGCCCGCCCATACTGACATCCGTTACAGTGCCCATAAGGCCCGCTCTTACTGACCTCCGTTTACAGTGCCCATAATGCCCGCCCGCCCTACTGACATCCGTTACAGTGCCCATAAGGTCCGCTCTACTGACATCCGTTACAGTGACCATAAGGCCCGCTCTACTGACCTCCGTTACAGTGCACATAAGGCACGCCCTACTGACCTCCGTTACAGTGACCATAAGGCCCGCCCTACTGGCCTCCGTTACAGTGCCCATAATGACCGTCCTACTGACCTCCGTCACAGTGCTCATACGGCCCTCTATACGGGCCTTCGTTACAGTGCCCATACTGCCCGTCCTACTGGTCTCCGTTACAGTGCCCATAATGCCGTCATACTGACCTCCGTTACAGTGCCCATAATGTCCACCCTACTGGCCTCCGTTACAGTGCCCATAAGGCCTGCCCTACTGGCGTCGGTTACAGTGCCCACACTGCCGGCCCTATGAACCTTTGTTGCGCCCTATGGACCTTCGTTGCAGTGCCCATCATGCCCGCCCTACTGGCCTCCGTTTCAGTAACCATACTGTTCTCCCTACTAGTCTCCGTTACAGTGCCTATACTGCCCGCCCTACTGGCCTCCGTTACAGTGCCCTTAATGCACCCCCTACTGGCCTCTGTTACTCTGCCCTTAATACCGTTACAGTGCCTATACTGCCCGTCCTGCTGGCCTTCGTTACATTGCCCATAATGACCACCCTACTGACCTCCGTTACAGTGACCGTAAGGCCAGCCCTACTGGCCTCAGTTACAGTGACCATAATGCCCGTCCTACTGACCTCCGTTACAGTGCCCATAATGCCAGCCCTACTGACATCCGTTAGAGTGCCCATAAGGCCAGCTCTACTGACATCCGTTACAGTGCCCATAAGGCCCGCTCTACTGACATCCGTTACAGTGCCCATAATGCCCGTCCTACTGACCTCCGTTACAGTGCCCATAATGCCCGCTCTACTGACTTCCGTTACGATGCCCATAAGGCCCGCTCTACTGACATCCGTTACAGTGCCCATAATGCCCGCTCTATTGACCTCCGTTACAGTGCCCATAATGCCCGCCCTGCTGACATCCGTTACAGTGCCCATACGGCCCGCTCTACTGACATCCGTTACAGTGCCCATAAGGCCCGCTCTACTGACATCCGTTACAGTGCCCATAATGCCCGCTCTACTGACATCCGTTACAGTGCCCATAAGGCCCGCTCTACTGACATCCGTTACAGTGCCCATAATGTCCGCTCTACTGACATCCGTTACAGTGCCCATAAGGCCCGCTCTACTGACCTCCGTTACAGTGCCCATAATGCCCGCTCTACTGACATCCGTTACAGTGCTCATAATGCCCGCCCTACTGACATCCGTTACAGTGCCCATAAGGCCCGCTCTACTGACCTCCGTTACAGTGCCCATAATGCCCGCCCTACTGACATCCGTTACAGTGCCCATAAGGCCCGCTCTACTGACCTCCGTTACAGTGCCCATAATGCCCGCCCTACTGACATCCGTTACAGTGCCCATAAGGTCCGCTCTACTGACATCCGTTACAGTGACCATAAGGCCCGCTCTACTGACCTCCGTTACAGTGCACATAAGGCCCGCCCTACTGACCTCCGTTACAGTGACCATAAGGCCCGCCCTACTGGCCTCCGTTACAGTGCCCATAATGCCCGTCCTACTTACCTCCGTCACAGTGCCCATACGGCCCTCTATACGGGCCTTCGTTACAGTGCCCATACTGCCCGTCCTACTGGTCTCCGTTACAGTGCCCATAATGCCGTCATACTGACCTCCGTTACAGTGCCCATAATGTCCACCCTACTGGCCTCCGTTACAGTGCCCATAAGGCCCGCCCTACTGGCGTCCGTTACAGTGCCCATACTGCCGGCCCTATGAACCTTTGTTGCGCCCTATGGACCTTCGTTGCAGTGCCCATCATGCCCGCCCTACTGGCCTCCGTTTCAGTAACCATACTGTTCTCCCTACTAGTCTCCGTTACAGTGCTCATACTGCCCGCCCTACTGGCCTCCGTTACAGTGCCCTTAATGCACCCCCTACTGGCCTCTGTTACTTTGCCCTTAATACCGTTACAGTGCCTATACTGCCCGCCCTGCTGGCCTTCGTTACATTGCCCATAATGACCACCCTACTGGCCTCCGTTACAGTGCCCATAATGCCCGCCTTACTGGCCTCCGATACAGTTCCCATAATGTCCGCCCTACTGGCCTTCGTTACAGTGCCCATAATGCCCACCCTACTGGCCTACGTTACAGTGCCCATAATGCCCGCCCTACTGGCCTACGTTACAATGCCCATAATGCCCGCCCTACTGGCCTCCGTTACAATGCCCATAATGCCCGCCCTACTGGCCTCCGTTACAGTGCCCATACTGCCCGCCCTACTGGCCTCCGTTACATTGCCCATACTGCCTGCCCTACTGGCCTTCGTTACATTGCCCATAATGCCCGTCCTACTGGCCTTCGTTGCATTGCCCATAATGCCCGCCCTACTGGCCTCCGTTACAGTGCACATTCTGCCCGCCCTACTGGCCTTCGTTACGGTGCCCATAATGCCCGCCCTAATGGCCTTCGTTACAGTGCCTATCCCGATGTCTCCATTCGCCATGAGATCAAGTGCGTGTGACGAGCTACACCAACTACAGGAGCTCTTCAAGGAGGGCGAGTTCACTATTGACGAAGTGGAGCGGCTCTTCCACTCCTGGACGGACAGGAACCGCGATCCCTCCGTCTCCATGAAGGAACGAAATGTGAGTAGTAACTGGGGCCCGTTTCACTAAGCTTCGTACGACAAAAATTTTCGTACTATGATTTGTTTAAATTTGGTGGAGTTGTTCATGGGCCCGTTTTACTAAATTGTGTACGACTAAAATGTTCGTAAGTGCAAATTTAGGATCGTCACTTGGTGGATGTACATTTATTGAGAATTGGCTGCATATGCAGCATATGCTTAATACATTTATTCAATGTAAATCCAATAATCGTTTACAAGAAAACATTATTAATTTGAAATCTACAGACTATTATAATTTTGCACTTACGAACATTTTAGTCGTACGAAGTTTATAGTGAAACGACCCCCAGATTATTGAACCCTACACGTAGATTGAAAATGGTTCATTGTAGCAATAGTGAACCATGTTAATGTGTGCAGTAAATTATTTGCTTCACACATTAACGTGGATCACTATGGCTACCATTTTCCATTTACGTATCGGGCTCAATAATTATCTGAACAACGCCAAATATTTCCCAAAGTTGGCTGCTGATGCCAACCTTATTGTACATTTTAAATTTGCACTGACGAACTTCTTAACCGTACGAAGTTTAGTGAAACGGGCCCCTGTTAGCTTTCAGACTATTCCATGTTATCAGGCTACATGAACGTGCATTAGATCAGGAGTAGTCACATATCCCTGTAAGCCCCATTTCTCCTGTCGCAGCCACGTTTCGAGTATACATTGAAGAATGTGCACGGAAATTGGGATAGCCATTTGTGCAAATCTTCATGAGCTTGTACAATATCAGCTGTACTCGCCATTTCAAGTTAGACAGTACAACAAAACAATCTGGGGGCGTTTCAGTAAACTTCATACAACTAAAATGTTCGTACGTGCAAATTTAGGATCGTCTGGAAACTTTAATTGATGGATTTACATTTATTGAGCTTAGGCTGCATATGCAGCCTATGCTCAATAAATGTGAATCCAATAATTATTTACAAGAACACGTTGTTGATGTGAAATTTACAGAGCTATCATAAGTTTGCACTTACGAACATTTTAGTCGTACGAAGTTTAGTGAAACGGTCTCCTGTACCCGTACACTGATATACCAGACCTGTTTGATGCAGCGTGTATACGTATCTTGAACTGTGCAGTCAATGTGTTGCTCATGTTCAAACATGCAATGTATTTTATTTTATTTTTTTTGCAGAAAAACCTCAGAGAAATAAAAGAAAAGCATGCCACATTATTACGAAATGCTAAGACTGCGTGTAAGAAAAAGCAGGGATTATTTTCAAGGTTCACCAACAAGAAGTCAAAAGAACCAATATATGAGCCAAAAATCGAGGTAAATGTTTTCGAATAAAAAAAAAATAGAACATTAAACACATGCTACTGCATTAAAGGTACATGCCCACTCAGTAGGCACAACATGTTCTTTATAGAAATTAAATAATTGTATACGTGTGTCACCATTCCAGCAGTTCTAAAAATTACGAGTGCCCGATATACAGATATAATCATTTAGTAATATTTAGTTTACTGATAGTGACGCGCGGTGGTATCTGGATATGTTCATAGGCAAATGAGGCATTGTATTTTTTAATTATTTATAAAAATTAAATGCGTCACCTGAAAAAATGGTGAATGAATGTTTATTTTGCCAGTAAATGTCATATCTATAGAATATACAAAGCTATCTGTCTCGCTATATTATAACCTGGCATTTATGCCTACTGAGTGTGCATGTAGCTTTAAATATATGATATTTGTCTTACAGCATTAAAATGAACTTGATAATTTATGATGAAATAAATAAAATGTAAAAATATATATATTTTTATTTCAATTAAAACTTTTATTATTGGGGTTTTAAAAATTTTGTTGGAGGAAAAAAAAACATAAATTTGCATAAAATGTACAATTATGAAAACTTGCACAACTTTTCATTGGTTTATAATTTTTGCATGGGTTTTCTGCATGTCGTTTGTATTGTCATTATCTACCAGCTACCAAATATATTAAAACAATTTTGTTTTTATTCATATGACCTTTCAATTTAATCGTCATTGAATAAGTAAGACCCTCCCTCATTCTGAAGTTAGCCCCCTTTTTCCACTGACCATTTCACTTGACTTCAGCACTATGTAGGCAACCAGTACAGTGTTTCACCCACTCGGGGCTCAAGCAGGTCGAACCATACCATCGCCGGCGGCTCCGACAGAATGAGCACCATCAGTAACACGTCCACCACCAGTAACACTTCAACCATCAGTACGTATACCAGTCTTCTTTCTTTCCTCCGTATAAGCTGCCTCTCAATAGGCACACCAAGGCGTTCACATACCAGCTGCCTCTCAATAGCACCAACTTACTACGTTCCACATCGACTTTTGTCATCCGTATAAGCTGCCTCTCAATAGGCACACAACGCCTTCATCATCGCTTGCCAAGTTCTTCGTATCGTAATAGGAAGCTCGCCTCTCAATAGCTGCGCACACCAAGGCGTTCACTTTCGCCTTGGTAGTCATCTCGTAATAAGAGCCTCTCCTATAAGGCACACCAAGGCGTTCACATTCGCTTGGTTAGTCCATCCGGGTTAATTAAGTGCCAATCTCCAATAGGCACACCAAGGCGTTCCGTAGTCTCCCGTATAAGCGGCCTGCCTTCGCCAATAAGGCACACCAACCAAGGCGTTCACATTCGCCTTGTACATCCTATAAGCTGCCTCTCAATAGCACCCAAGGCGTTCCACATTCGGGGCCCCCCCCCCTTGTAAGTCAATCCTTTAATTTAAGCCTTCCCTTCCTCCAATAGGCAACACCAAGGCCGTTCCAACCATTCGCCCTTGTAGTCATCCGTATAAGCTGCCTCTCAATGGCACAAGGCTTCACATTGCGCCTTGGAATCATCGTTAAAAGCTGCCTCTCCAATATGCACACCAAGGATTCACATTCGCCTTGTAGTCACCGTAAAACGCCTCTCAATAAGGGCAACAACCAAGGCGTTCAAACATTTCGCCTTGTATCCATCCGAATAACTGCCTCTCAATAGGCACACCAAGGCGGTGTTCTCCAAACAATCGCCTTTTATCATCCGTATAACTGCCTCTCAAAGGCCAAACCAAGGCGTTTCACATTCGCCTTGTAGACATCCGTATAAGCTTGCCTCACCAATAGGCAACACCAAGGCGTTCACATTCCCTTGTAGTCATCCGTTATAAGCTGCCTCTCAATAGGCACACCAAGGCGTTCACTTCGAAACCTTGTAGTCATCCGTTTATAAGCTGCCTCCTCAATAGGCAACACCAAGGCGTTCACATTGCCTTGTAGTCATCCGTATAAGCTGCCTCTCCAATAGGCACACCAAGGCGTTTCACTTCGCCTTGTAGCATCCGTATAAGCTGCCTCTCAATAGGCACACAGGCGGTTCACATTCGCTTGTAGTTCACGTATAACTGCCTTCTCAATGCATCCACCAGGAGTCCACATTTCGCCTTGTAGTCATCCGTAAGCTGCCTCTCAATAGGGCACACCAAGGCGTTTACACATTCGTCTTGTAGTCATCCGATATAAGCTGCCTCTCAATAGGCACACCAAGGCGTTCACATTCGCTTGTAGTCATCCGTTATAAGCCTGCCTCTATAGGCATCACCAGGCGTTCACATTCGCCTTTGTTCCGTCATCCGTATAAGCTGTTCAATAGGCACCACCTAAGGGGGGGGGCGTTCCATTTCGCCTTTAGTCATTCCGTATAGCTGCCTCTCAATAGGCACTCCAGGCGTTCACCATTCGCCTTGTAGTCTTCCGTATAAGCTGCCTCTCAATAGGCACACAAGGGGCGTTTTCACATTCGTCTTGTAGTCAACGATAAGTGCCCTCAATAGGCACAACCAAGGCGTTCACATTCGTTCTTGTAGTGCATCCGTATAAGATGCCTCTCATAGCACACCCAAGGCGTTCACATTCGCCTTGTAGTCATCCGTATAAGCTGCCTCTCAATAGGCACACCAAGGCGTTCACATTCGTCTTGTAGTCATCCGTATAACTGCCTCTCAATAGGGCACACCAAGGCGTTCACATTGTCTTGAATAGTCATCCGTATAAAGCTGCCTCTCAATAGGCACACCAAGGCGTTCACATTCGTCTTGTAGTCATCCGTATAAGCTGCCTCTCAATAGGCACACCAAGGCGTTCACATTCGCCTTGTAGTCATCCGTATAAGCTGCCTCTCAATAGGCACACCAAGGCGTTCACATTCGTCTTGTAGTCATCCGTATAAGCTGCCTCTCAATAGGCACACCAAGGCGTTCACATTCGCCTTGTAGTCATCCGTATAAGCTGCCTCTCAATAGGCACACCAAGGCGTTCACCAATTCGTCTTGTAGTCATCCGTATTAACGCTTGCCTCTTCAATAGGCACACCAAGGGCCGTTTCACTGCCCTTGTAGTCATTCCGTATAAGCGCCTCTCAATAGGCCACACCAAGGCGTTCACATTCGTCCTTGTAGTCATCCGAATAAGCTGCCGGTCTCAATAGCACACCAAGGCGTTCACTTCGTCTTGTAGTCATCCGTTATAATAGCCTCTCAATTAGGCACTACCAAGGCGTTCACATTCGTCTTGTATCATAGCCTATAAGTTTGCCTCCCCCCAATAGGCAACACCAAGGCGTTCACATTCGGCCTTGTATCATCCGTATAAGCTGCCTCTCAATAGGCACAACCAAGGCGTTCACATTCTCCTTGTAGTCCATCCTAATGCTGCCTCTCAATAGGCACACCAAGGCGTTCACATTCGCCTTGTAGTCATCCGTATAAGCTGCCTCTCAATAGGCACACCAAGGCGTTCACATTCGCCTTGTAGTCATCCGTATAAGCTGCCTCTCAATAGGCACACACCAAGGCTTCACATTCCGTCTTGTAGAATTCATTCCGTTAGCTGCCTCTCAATAGGCAACAACAAGGGCGTTCACATTCGTCTTGTAGCATCCGTATAAGCAGCCTCTTCATAGGCACACCAAGGCGTTCACATTCGTCTAGTCATCCGTATACTGCCTCTCATAGCACACCTAAGGCGTTCACATTCGCCTTGTAGTCTCCGTATAAGCTTGTCCTCTCAATAGTCACACCAAGGGCGTTCACATTCGCCTTGTAGTCATCCGTATAAGCTGCCTCTCAATAGGCACACCAAGGCGTTCACATTCGCCTTGTAGTCATCCGTATAAGCTGCCTCTCAATAGGCACACCAAGGCGTTCACATTCGCCTTGTAGTCATCCGTATTAGCTGCCTCTGCAATAGGCACACCAAGCGTTTCACATACGCCTTGTAATCATCCGTATAAAGCTGCCTCTCAATAGGCACACCAAGGCCGATCACATTCGCCTTGTAGTCATCCGTATAAGCTGCCTCTCAATAGGCACACCAAGGCGTTCACATTCGCCTAGTAGTCATCCGTAGGTTATTATACAACTATTTCATTGCCATTCGGGGAACAGTCAAAACTATTGCCCGAGATGCTGTGGACGACCCGATGAACTATTGCCCGAGGCCGCAAGCCAATAGTTGTTTTATTAGCCAACAAAGTTATAAAACGCTACAAGCCACAACTGCCAAATCTGTCCGCGTTCCACGAAACGGAAATGACGATTCGCGGGCTCAAACGCGTTTTCATAGGCTCAATTTATCATGTGATTCTATCCGACGCAAAGCAAGTCACATGACCAGTCAATAGTAGGGTGAATAAATTAAAGTACTATTGCCTGCGCGTGAAACTGTTTCATAGTCAAGCGGCCGAATGTAAAAAAATTAGGAACACAGTCAAAACTGACGAATCACAATTTATATAGGAAGTTGGGTAATAATTCCAGCACAAAAATATTTACACAATTCTTTAACATTTGATTGGCCCGTAGCAAGTCTCTGTCCAAAATGTATATCCCAGTAAACTCCCATGCCGAACTACTTTCCGTAACCGTCAGGCGCAGTTCAAATAATTCTTAAGAAGACGGAAAATAAACACATTTTCTTGATGAATTTATTTCAAATGCTGGAATTATAAGGAATGAATGTCCTTTTTGTTGAATATATCGGGGATATAAACTTGGAAAAGTCGCTGGAATACTGGACGAGGCCTTCCGGCCTTCGTCCAGTATTCCCGCGACTTTTCCAAGTTTATACCCCGATAAATTCCACGAAAAGGCCATTCATTCCTATAATAAATATACATACATACACAGGGCTTTTAACTGAAAACTTGAGTATGAGTTTGTATATCACTTGTTACTGGCAGCCATCATATCCTTAGAAGTAACGATATATCAATATGGAGTTTGTGAAGGAATTCTGTGATCTATTCAGGTGTTGTAGGTGTTGATCAGTACGTTCTACTTGTATCCAACCGATATCTACTGTGTGTTCCACGTTTTTATGCCGACGAACTTTTGGCTATTAAACACATTAAATCTAAAACTAAAAAATATTTAAAAGTAAGTACTTTTTCATCGATAACAAAAAATCACCCTCCCCAAAAACTTTTGTTTGGTGAAATTCCATCAAATATGGATTTTATTGCGAAAACTGAACATGGGGAGTCAATTTCCAAAATGTTTCGTTTTTGATCCTGAAGGATAATATTAGTATAATACTCGTGAGTTTTCCAGTCAGGGAATAGTCAGGGGCCGTTTCACTAAACTTCGTACGACTACAATGTTCGGAAGTGCAAAATTATGATAGTCGGTAAATTTCACGTTACCATTGCTTTCTTGTAAACAGTTATTGTATTTATATTTATTGAGCATAGGCTGTATATGCAGCCTATGCTCAATAAATGTAAATCCATCAATTGAAATTTCGACTATCATAAATTTGCACTTGCGAACATTTTAGTCGTACGAAGTTTAGTGAAACGGTACCCAGGTTGATTGAGAATAATCTGGTTCTATTGCTTCAAACATATATCAGTATGTACGAAGCCGATCAGAAATTGTTGTGACATATGCCACTGCAGCAGTTAGTAAGGCATGCATCTGAAAGGGAGAGGATTTAAATAAGCTTGCTTTCAATCCAATCCCATTTGTATAGTACTGTATATAGTAACATTGACATTGACAATGAACTTGTAAACAATATGCAAATAAAATATGTTTAAGCTAAAGGTGCAAATAATCCGCAACGAACGAATATGTCCGCGGACATATTCCCGTGCCCATAAGAAGCGAATACGTCCGCAGGAAACGAACTATCCGCAGTGAGTTTGCGGGTCGTCTCATGGTGTTATTCGCTGGATGTTCAACACATATGTTTCAATGCCAATTTGGGATCTGCGTTCATCCAAACAATGTTCTGCCATCTCCAAACATTCATTAAATCATATCCATGCGACATATTAGCACGGGCGTTGGCCACTGCATACATATACACGAGTATGTTCAGGGTCTTGGGCCCGTTTCACTAAACTTCGTACGAGTAAATATTCGTAAGTGCAAATTTACGATCGTCTCTAAATTTCAATTGCTGGATTTACATTTATTGAACATAGTAGTAAATCCAATAATTGTTTTCAAGACTATCATAACTTTGCACTTACGAACATTTTAGTCGTACGAAGTTTAGTGAAACGGCCCCCTGGACTGTTCACCATTCAGTCAATAAAATGCCTGCTCAGGCTCGGACAATTAAGTTGCTTGATTGCTAGTTGGCATTGTTATTAGACACTCAGAACCATTTTTGATAATCTGGGCAATACTAACTCAGAAGGTTATGTATCCCTACACGTGCCCCTTTTGTCCCCAGGTTCATCGAGTTCGGGGTCCCATGACAGCGGCCTCAGTCGCCTAGACGAATACTCGGACTCGGAACCCGACGAGGTACGTCTCCAGTAAATTTAAACAAAAGTGTTAACTCTTTGCATGCTGGGAAATGTGTGAGCTATTAATAGTTCAAAAATAGCAGATGACAATTCATAATATTTTGTTTTGATTTCTCCTTATACATATCATGAATATGTCTTGGAATTTCATTAGAATTGCGTCCAGAAGGACGCAATTCTAATGAAATTCCAAGACATATCTACAGAGAGAAATAAGAAACATACTCGTAATGTGTTGCATGTTATTTTCACCGTTAGCCTGCAAAGAGTTAAGTGCACTAATCGAGTGCACTTTGAGGGAGCAATTATTATTAACATCGAAATGAATTATATCTTATGAAACAACCACCTACCTGTGGTAAATAAAAATATGTATTATTCACATTGTGTGTTTATTTCAGACATTGTTTTGATAAAGAAATGTGTCATTATTTTCTATAAAAAATGTGTCATTATTTTCTATTAAAAAATGTGTCATTAATTTATTCATAAATTGAAAAGTTCCCAATCATAGTAGACCGATTAGCCCATGTAGAGATTTTTTGAGAAATCGACTACTGTGGTTAAGCTCAATACAGTGGAATCTCTCTAAACCGGACACTCCGGGGACCTTATGACGAGGTACGTCTCCAGTAGATTTCACAACAAATGTTAACTGCACAAATCTATAATCTACCTAAGTGCACTTTGAAGAAGTACAGTAGAACCCATATAAACCGGACACCAATACAATCTATGTCCGCTTTAATTGTATGTGTTTATTATCAGATCTCACCGTTCATAACGTTTGTTCGTGCTAGCAAACCACATATACCTGTTTTGCGGTGCCACTATGTCTGATTTACAGTGGAGCCTCTCTAAACCTGACACCATGGGGACCTCCCGGGATGTCCGGTTTAGATAGGCTCCACTGTAATTATAATTTGCACTGAAATGTATTGACAAGCGGCTATCTGTCGTGAATAAAATATTTTTCATTCAAGTAGTATACATTACGTTTGTTCAGACAATGTATTGATAAAAACATGTGTCATTAAAATTGTATACAACTATAATGTATTCATAAATTGAAAGTCACTCCATCAAAGTGGACAATTAGCGCATGTCGCGATTTCGGTGAAATCGACTACTGTGGTTAACCCTTTCATTCCTAAGTAATTTTGATATGTTAATTTTGCAGCCAATTTAATCATCACAACATTATTTTCAGACTAGTCCATTTATGAAAATGGGGTGTTTTCGTTCTCAAAAATATGAAAATTTCTTGCAAAAAATGAAGATCCTGATGAGACGGCTCGTGACGAGCCATGTCATCTGGATCTACACTGTTTGCCAATACCACCATACAGGGCTGTGGTGTTGAAAGGGTTAAGCTTAATACTAGCCCTTTTGTCATGGTATGTCAAGGTATTAAGTCGAGCTTGTAAATTAACATTCTACACTCATACAAAGCATAAAGCCACCATTTACAAACACATAGCGATCTGTATCATATGGAAGCGTCCTGGTGCCAATGCTAAAATGTTTATATCTCCTAATTAGGAGATACTAACTCCTAATTAAGAGATCGTATCTCCTAATTAGGAGATATCATCTCCTAATTATGACTTAGTATCTCCTAATTAGGATATATTATCTCCTAATTAGGAGTTAGGATTTCCTAATTAGGCGTTAATATCTCATAATTAGGACTTATTATCTCCTAATTAGGACTTACTCTCTGTGTCAATGCTAAAACATGTTTTATCTCCTAATTAGGAGATATTAACTCCTAATTATGATATATTAAGTCCTAATTAGGAGATAATAGCTCCTAATTAGGAGATAGTAACTCCTAATTAGGAGATAAATATATTTTAGCATTGGCACCAGGACGCTTTCATAGGCATCCATCTCAGCTCAACGTTTTGCCGATAGTGAACATAATTTTTTGTCATAATGCATATGTCTGTCAGTAACTACGCTCGATCAGGGTTTACCCTGGTCTTACACGAGGTGTATGGTTGTACATGAATGTTGTTATAGTAGTTGCGGGCAGTAACTTTGCAAAACTCCCATACCGTCCGTGGTCTGCTCGGCTGTGGACGGTATGGGAGTTTTACAGAGCTACTGCCCGGGACTACTGTCGTAGTACAGTGAAACCTCTGTAAACCGGACACACAGGGGGACTACACTGGGGGACTCCACTGGGGGACTCCCAGGGTGTCCGGTTTATACGGTTCCACTGTATTTCTTGAATCTGAGCGCCTCCAGGACATTGTAGCGTGCTTTGCAATCATGAACAAACATCTACATCAGACGTAAATGTCAGTGACACCACTATAATTAAACAAACAAATACGTTCTCGGCGTCCGGTTTAGAGAGGGTCCAGTGTACCTACATTCAAGACGGTTCTCCTTTTGAGGTGGAATTTATGCAACACGATATATACAAATGTAATAATAAGACACACAATGCCAGAATGTACAATTTATCCCGTCAACACAGTGCGTATGTGCCGTGAAACACGGTGCCGTGAAACATTTTTGATATCCAGTCAATACAATTTTTGCATTTTACAGCCATTTGTAGGTGTTGACAGGATAAACAGAATAGTTGATTAGTGCCGTGAATGGGAAAAAATATCTGGCGCGACACGGAAACGGGATGTGCTCGGCAGCTGGCCTTTAATCACAGGTTTGACTATATGTATTGCTTGTTAGAAGCATGAAGGGTGTTTCAATGATGGAAGGATGAACAGTATAGACCCTGATCAGTCTGATCTGGATATACACAGGTCGCAAAATCCAAAAACCCCATTTCTCCAGTCACAGCCGCTTACTTATTAGCGCCTACGATGGTACACCATGTCGAAATGTGCTATTTATAGAGCCTTCGTTGTCTGTTTCAGTTCGCCCCGCCCGTACCGCGCCGTGACTCGTCCACTAGGAACTCCCAGGTAAACCGGCCCCCATACGTAGACAGGTGACACTCGAACCTAGAACCCAGGGAATGGCTCATTCAAAATATTAACCTCACACACCCATTTCTATTGATTATACATCTATAGAAATTGGTGTACATAGTAACTGCTGTGTAAGGGCCCACATGTGTTTGAACAAATGGTCAGTATGTTGGTGTCATTTGGGTATTTTGGTGAATTTTGGGCAGATTTGGGCAGATTTTGAGTATATTTGGGTAATTTACATAGTTTTGTGTAACTACTAATGCTCAATCATTACACATGACAGACATTGTCAATTATCTACACATTCACCTTTCCGAATTGATTGATCATTGCGTTTAACGGCCGCACTGACTCGATGGACTTGCACGCCGTTCACTGTTCCGAACTTTCGGACTTCTTTTATACTGTCCAATTACGCGAAAATGAACACTTCTAGTTATACGTGTAATTCGCGGGAGGTGACGTAAATTGTATGTTGGTAACAATGCACCCAAACCACCAGATATACCAAAATAACCCATAAAACACCGAACTATGAACCGTTCTTCAATACCTTGTGTCTCCGTTTAGGTCCTACGTCCGAATATTTCAAAGATACGGACCTAAGACCCTGAGCATCGCACATTCAAAACGTTACACCACCCACCCACCTCTATATAATATAGATCAAATACTTGCATAGTCGATAGACATGTGCGGGTTGGGTTACTGAGGGCCGTTTCACCAAACAATTGAATTGACATTTCCAGAGGACCCTAAATTTGCACATTTTAGCCGTACGGGCCCCTGTTTTGTAAAGTGTCACAGACCACCCACCCACTTCTAGGTTGGGAATGTAACGTGTTTTAAAGAGCCGCCTTTCTAGTCCTAGATTCGAGTGTCTCACCTGTGTTGTGTGTTTGTGACTTGATGAATGAGGCTTATGGCAAGTGTGCCCAGTTGAGGTCCTGGTCTGCCATCTTCCTCCTATAGTCTGATAAGTATAAGTCATTGTTCACATATTGTATTTTAAGTAACTAAATGCGAGGGAGCGCTAGCGACCGCAGCATTTAGTTCCTGAAAATCTGATATGTGAACAATAACATACTTATAGTTCAGTCAAGTGAACAATGCAATGTCCCATCCGAGTATTGATTTTACGTGTTCTGTCGAACTGTTGATAATTAAATCTGGTAATATATAACTTATTGGCATTAAACGGTGTATTGCAATATGTCAAATAAGTGGAGCAAAATGCTGCCCAGCGATCGGCTTAGAAAGTATGGCGAACTGTCGACTAGTATGATACATGTTTGACTGACTGAATGGCGAACAATGCACGTCCTGAACAGACTCGTGGTTCTCAGGTTGATCTGGGACTACACTGGTCGCAAATGTCAAAAGCCAAATTTCCCCAATCACAGTCGCATGTGCATATTTAATTTCTTCCAAATATATAACTGAATTTATCTCATTCAGCATTAACCCTTTGAACCCGAAATCCCGCTAAAGCGGTTTATGCAAAAAGTGCAGATCCAAATGGACGAATCTGAAAATCGATGTGTGACCATTGGATTGGTCGGAACATTAGCATATCACAGTCAATTCCAGTTCCTTAGGGTTGAAAGGGTTAACCATCTACATAATTATGCTGTAGTATAGGACAGTATCCACGAGTTCAATGTACATGTATATCTTCTCATGTATACACATACAGTGGAACCTCTCTAAATCAGACACTCACGAACATATAGATGTTTACCTTAGATGTGTTTCGCTGTTATGTATCTCTGATTACAATGATGTTTCGTGTTTGCAAAGCGCTAGAATGTGTCATGAATTGCTCACATGTCTGATTTACAGTGGAACATCTCCAAACCGGACACCCTGGGACCTCCCGGTTTGGAGATATTCCACTGTATGTCTATAGGTGAGCTGTTGAGCGTACAATAAATGTAAATACAATAATGGTTTACAAGAAAACAATGTGAAATTTAAAGACTATCATAATTTTGGACTTACGTACATTTTAGTCGTACGAAGTTTAGTGAAATGGCCCCCAGTTTTGTTACTATTTGATTGCACTTTCACAATGGAAAATAAGCTGAAGACTGAACGTTTACATTTGTTTATAGAATAAACTTGGCGGCAGGAGACCGTCAGCGATTCGATTGAGCTGGGGCGAAATAAATAACATAGTACGTTAAAGTATGAAACCCCAAAGCAAATCCACCTGCCAATTACCATCCCACTCCCCGCCGTCCTTGACCGAGCGAGCCATGTAATAAATGGATCTGAATGATTTTACTTATACAATGGAACTTCTCTAAACCGGACACCTTGGGGACCTCCCAGGGTGTCCGGTTTAGAGAAGTTCCACTGTATAAGTAAAATCACTGAACTCCTGGGAGATCTTTGTCGTATTCAGTTTAGAGGGGTTTCGCACTGATTTAGACACATGGGCACAGGCTGGTATGGATCTACACTGGTGGCAAAACCCGTTATCCCCATTTCTCCAGTCACAGTCACATATATTCCACGGCGTAGTCCACATACCCACTGCGTCACCATGTTATGTAATTTATGTCATAACTAGCTGTGACTGGAAAAACGGGGCCTGTGACCTTTATGACCATATTCATATCCGCGCACCCCTTCACATACGTATTGTCTACTAACGCACGCCGCGTGTATCCATTTTACAGTCTCAGGTTGGGCGTCACGGGAACTTCCAACAACAACGCGAGACCTATGGTTCTAAATATAAAGTATTTATTAGTGATCGTAACTAGTTAACTCCCGTTGAATTCATTTATAGAAATCCATTCCAAGTTGTGTAGACGGCTTTATAGCTTGAAAAAAAAGGCGAATGTAGCATGATTTGTTATTAAATGGAACCATAGTGTTGATCCAGATCATCCTACATATATCCACAATCTGATCTGGGACTACATTATTTGCCAGATTCATATTTTCACACTCTTATTAATGTTATTACAATCAGTCTAGTATCAGATCAGACTGCACTGATCTGGGTCTACTCAGTTCGCAAAACTAATTTTTCATTAAAAAAAACCCGCTGAAATACTGCATAGGACCGGATCTCTATAAATAGATTTGCAAAGGGAAATAACTAGCTATGATCCCTGATTAATGATTGACTTAAAATAGATATTGATGTGATGCGAATCTCAATACATGATTAATTTCGACGAAAAACAAATACGGTGGTTTCATTGGTCGAGAAACTAGGACAAATAATAACAGTGGATAAACTGGTCAAAATGGCTATTTATCCCGTCAACACAGTGTGTATGTGCCGTGAAACACGGTGCCGTGAAACATTTTTGATATCCAGTCAATACTATTTTTGTATTTGACAGCCATTTGTAGGCGTTGACGGGATAAATAGAATAGTAGGTTAGTGCCGTGAATGGGAAAAAAATACCTGGCGCGGCACAGAAACGGGATGTGCTCGGCAGAGCCTCGCCCATCCCGTTTCCTGAGCCTTGCCAGATATTTTTTCCCATTCACGGCACTAACCTACTATTCTCTATATCTGACTACGATGGTCACAGAGTTACATATACTTACCGTGCTTGTACATTGAGTATTCATGTTAAACAGTGTTAGTCACAATGTATGGTCCACACAGTGGGCCGCCGGTTCAGGAACGATACCTTACGACGTTTGAGAACAGAACAAGCACCCAAGAAGATGTGCGATTTTTCGTGAAAAACATTTACAGAAACTGTGATATTTTCTATAAATGACGTCGAAAGTTGGCGAATTCTATTCCGCATTTACTCGCCAACTTTCGAGATCATTATTTAAAATATCGCAGGTTTTATATATCATTATGGATTGTCTCGATGTCACTAGCAAGGGCTCGGAGGATCCACACATGTCAAAAGATGTCATTTGTCGGTCCCGTATAATTGAGATATACCATGTCATTTTGTACGTTCGGACATCTGCGTAATTCCATGCAATATGTTTACAAAATTTACAATATTTTCCGGAAATGGAGTCAGAAGTTGACAAAATTCCGCATGTACTCTAAAAATATTGTCAACTTTTGACTTTATTTATGAAAATTATTGTAAATTTTGTAAACGTATTTAAGGTAATTACGCAGATGTCCGAAGGTACAAAATCACAAGGCGTATTTCATATGTCGATTAGTGTTCACGGTCTGTCGTGTCTATGCAGTTCCGTCCGACACAGAAGCGATGACCAGACGAACGCCAGTGGTATGCCTCTACAGTCTCGCTTTCTGCCTATGAATGCTATGTCATATCTCACCAGATATTCAATATGATTTGTATCTCATTAAAGTTGGGGTTCCATGTAGTAGGCATAAACTGTTCTTTATAGGAATTCAATTAGTGTATAATTGTGTAACTATTCCACCAGTTTTAAAAAATTACGAGTGCCCACTATACACATATAATCATTTGGAAATGTTTATTTACTGATAGTGATTCGCGGTGGTATCAGGCTATTTTGATATGCAAATGGGGCAAGACATTTTTTAATTATTTATACCAATTAAATGAGTCACCTGGAAAAATAGTTGTACCGACAGATTATAAAGTATGATCATTGCATATCAAAAGATAAATCGAGAGAATAAATAGTACTATAATAGTGCAATAAATACGTCGGTTAATGGTGAATTAATGTTTATTTTGCGCGAACAATGGCATATCTAAAGAATGGACGAAACGATATGTCCGCCTATATTATAATCTGGCATGTGGGACTCTAGCTTTAACAACGCAAGTTGGGATTTACAGTTTTGGTTGGGAGCTCGTTTACAGCTATAACGGCAATAACGCGTTTGCTGCGCAAAGTAAATGTGTGTGTGTGCTTCTGTGTGTGTGCCTGCAATTTAGGCAATGGTGTTTTGTATTAACCGCCATGTTCATATTGCCGATATTGGCCTTCATTGGACCTACACTGAAAGTGAAGGAATCAGAGGAAGAAGACCATTTTCCCACAGATCCTTACCATTACAATAACACTTTGCTCTAGAATGTGACTCTAATAATACATTATAGTATGTTATCCGTCGTAATATCTGTGTCTACTATACCATGGTGAATTATTTCTTTTAATAACTTCTAAATCTAATAGGTTTATGCCTCGTTTCCCTCCGTACATGTCACCGTGTATATCCAACATATTTCTAGATGAGTGTGACTCTTGAATTTACTCCCGTACCGTCCGTGGCTACGGACGGTACGGGAGTAGATTGCAAGAGTTACTGTTCGCAAACAATTTAGAAGACCGACTGTGAATTCATGGGACACAGAAACTGTGCACGAGATACATAATTATGCTGTCACGAATCACATCAAAATCAAAGTGGGGTGGTGGGTGGTGTGGTGAAGTTATACTGGGCCGAGTCATTTGGCATGAGACGAAGTCATGGATGCACGAATGTGAATTCCTGCTATCATTGAACTTCTTTAGATGATCGGCACAGTATACTAGTAACCACAGCTCAATGGTCACAAAATGATTTTCAAACTAGTCAATTTATGAAAAAGGGGTGTTTTTTGTCTCTCAAAAAATATGAAAATTGCTTGCAAAACGTGTAGTTCCTGGTGAGACGGTTCGTGACGAGCCGGCTCATTTGGGTCTACACGTTTTGCCAGTATCACTATACAGGTCTGTGGGTTTGAAAGGGTTAAATCCTAATTACGTTTAGAAATCAGCAGAAATTCAGAACAATAAAACTGGCAGGAAAACAAAGACACTTCAAAACATCATGCGGCCAACAACTATATACTCAATATAATATATCACCATACTATTTAGAGGGAGATCGATTGTTGTCAGTTATGCATGCAAGAAATCGAAATAAATGTAGCGGTGTTAATTGTGATCTTTGCAATAACCATATCAGAGAAACTCCCTACTGCGAATGTAGTGAAGTTGTAGAGGATGCTGAACATTACTTCTTTGAATGAAATAAATATCATGCGCAGCGTCTAAATTTACGCCAGTCACTGCGACAATTGTATCCTCAAAACGCACATATACTTTTGCATGACATACCGGAAGAAAATAATGAGCGCAATACTGTTATTTTTAAAGCTGTACAAGATTATATTAAAACTAAGAAAAGATTTGAGTAACACCATTGGTGGATGCAATGGGACACAAGCTCTATCGGATGTTTTCCATTTGCCAACATCATGCACTACCACCTGTTAATAACGAACACTGAAATCAACTGACGTACACATCTATCGATGAATTAGGTTATATATTATATGTACATTGTGACACATAACTCTTTCATTCTTTCTCCCAATCTCCTCTCTCACTACCTTTACTCTCTCTTTCTATCCGAGTTTTCTTTTTGTACATTATGCAAATATATATGTATATACCGCATGATTACTGGTCTGTACCCATGTACATATACATACCTGTATACTTATCGCCATTGCTCTTATATTGCTGTATTGTTTAAATACTTAGGTAAGGAATGTACCTAATGTTGTGAGAACTTGTAGCCCAAGCCCATTGTACTTATATGCAACAAACTATGTTTAAACTAAGGTAAAGAAAGTGCCTCTAAAGGCCTCTAATAATAGGCATTTAGAGGTAAGGTTTTGTTTTCAATGCAAATTTGATTTCTCTGACTTTCAGCTGGTTCTAAGCATAATTAGAAAATGTTTATTCATTTTACCAGTTAGCCCTGTGATAATTTGGTGTATCTTGTCCTTGCCACTGATTGTCTTTAGCCTTCACTAAACTGGAGTCGGAAATTGTCGTCTGCTGTTTTTCAGTGTTTGCCTCAATTCTTAACAAACAAAACGGTTTTGACAGCATATGAGAATCGTCTCCAGTGGAGAAATATTTGTGGAGAAATATTGAAAATAAAACATTTCCGACAGACGACAACATGTAATTCAGCGTAGTAAGGGTTAACCAGTTTTATCCCGTCAACACACTGTGTATGTGCCGTGAAACACGGTGCCGCGCAACATTTGTGATATCCTGTCAATACGACCTAATCACTGCGTATGAATATATACGGTTGCTGGGGTTATTTCTTTGCATTCTAAAGCCATTTGTATGTGTTGACGGGATAAATAGAATAGTAGGTTAGTGCCGTGAATGGGAAAAATATCTGGCGCGGCACGGAAACGGGATGTGCTCGGCAGAGCCTCGCCCATCCCGTTTCTTAGTAAGCCTTGTCAGATATGTGTTTCCCATTCACGACACTAACCTACTATTCTCTATAACCATCGACATTGGTCCACCATCCTACCCAGGCCTCGACAAATCCACTCGTCCGCTCGTATTTACGAGTAACTTTTCAGTCTGGACGATTGAAAATTGAAAGCCGCTCGTCCAGTCGGGCGAGTGGAAATTTGAAGATCACCACTGAGAAAATGCAAATGCGATTTTTTGCAAAGCGAAATACTAAATTCCAATAAAATATTGAACTGATTACCGAGCGTGGTAAAGGGAGACTACCTACTACACTCGCCTTTCTGCGTTGCCAAGATACACATATACAATATAGACTGTGTCCGACTTATTCCCATTCATGGCTGCGACTACTGAATTTAATACGTGCATTCTACAAACAGTCACCGTGACTCAGTATCCTGTTTAACTGTCGTCTGCTCTGTGTTTACAAACAAAACAAAACAATATGTCAGACATACGCCCGTTTTTGCAGGGTGGCGGAGATATTGATAGATCCAATGAACAACTCGAAAAGGCGAAATCACGGGTATCTGGCGAATTATATCTAAAACTTGAAAATATCTGAAAAATGTATGTTTTGTTATTTGACTAAAAGTTTGGACGAGTAGAAGTCCAGTCTGGACGAGTAGATTTTTAGGTTCTCTCGTCCAGTGGGACGAGTCGGAAACTAAAAAATTGTCGAAGCCTGCTACCCTCTGATTCTGTAGTTACTTCATTGATTTGCTATTTGCATACAGTACTAATAAAGTTCACTCCAATTTTTATAGAATATGTAGTTTTACATTATTACCATATCTTGAAATTGTATATTGAATGGAATTGCATGTGACATGTGAAATTCATTAATAGTATATGTCATTGGTATGTCGTGTTCGTTCGTGTGTGCACTTTCACGCTGACCCCACTGTATAGTGTTACTTTGTTATGTAATACTCGTACCTGTGGCCATCATTCCATATCACATTGATCAAGTGCTGGCTGCTTAGTTTATGCATCTTAGTAATTGACATGAAAGTGTATGGTACTGTGTAAATTGTTGTATACAAATATGGTTTAAAGTAACTATCAATGACTTTCCTAGCCGAAAAAACAGTCGGCAGACACAGTTTCAACGGAATTCGACACAATCTAAAATATACTGTCTGATTGCCAGTCATCGGGAATAATTGAAGGGGTCAGTTAAAATGTGTGTGTGTGTGTGGGGGGGGGGGGGGGTAACGGAGTTAGTCCCATTGTTCCACTAACCCCTTTAAATTTATAAATATTCAATTCCTATTCGATTCCCGATGGTTGCAGCGGAACTATTTGTAAATAATGTTTTTTATACACAAAATACGGAGCATCAAGGGACTGGGCAGGTAAGACATTGATAGGTATATACTTACCAGCCGTAATTTATGGTTATTTTAAAGTGGAACCTCTTTCATCCGGTTGTTTAGAGAGGTTCCACTGTAATTAAGCACTCCGTGAGCAATGTTTGCCATTTTCAATCATGAACAGACACGAGAATGGAATGAATTACAGTGAAAACCATATAAATTAAACACACTGGGATCCTCATGGTGTCCAGCTTAGATAAGTTCCACTGTATATGATATAAGCGGATGGAAGCACGTCTCTACGATCTTGAAAAACGATATTTAAAAACAAACACTATCACTGTACAAACATATACATAATGCCATCTATGATTGCAGGAGAATCGACGATCACTGAGTCTACAGTTCCTAGAATCAACGCCTCGTGCGCCGTCACGCCTCCCCAAGCCCCCGCCTGTTCCCACATCACACCCGCCCCAGAGGAAATCCACCGGCCCCAAGGTTCCGCCAAGAAAAACGTCATTCAGTTGAGGAGACGCAATAGTTATGACGTCAGGCAACATCATTATAATATCGGAGCTGACGCGTTAGAAATATAGAATACTATACTAATGTCTTTTTCATATCCAGTTTAACGGAAAAGGCTAGGAAACGGTCATTCTGTAGCGCCAATGACGCCGTTCAGTGAAAGTAGTATATATTCGGTCAACACATATAGCGAGTTATCAGGGGGCCGTTTCACTAAACTTCCTACAACTAAAATGTTCCGTAAGTGCAAAATTATGATAGTCTGTCTATGCTCAATAAATGTAAATCTATCAATCGAAATTTCCAGACGATCCTACATTTGCACTAACGAACATTTTAGTCATACGAAGTTTAGTGAAACGATCCCCTGAAAACTGACAAGTCCGCGCATTTATAGCCCAGTGACCTCCAGGGACAAAGTGAGACAATTCAGTATTACTGTTGAAAGTATATATAAGAAGTGATACATATACATATATGCAGTCATAAAATATCCCCGGATACTCAGCCATGTTTATGTGACAAATCCGCCATACAATATAGCGACTGGTTGTTGCCATCAAAAGAAAACGAGAAATGCATTCATACCCTTTATGTATGCATACAGTGGAGTCAGCGTGTAAGTGCACACACGAACGAACACGACAGGTTGGAACCAACCTGTCGTGTTCGTTCGTGTGTGTACTTACACGCTGACCCCACTGCACATGTCTGTGGCGTTAACTGGAAAAATGCGGCTTATGGGTTTTGCGACAAATTTTGCGCTATGTCAAAGACTCGTCATGTTTTTTTTACAAGCAATACATATGGTTATCTAGCTACAATAATTCGCCTCCGATATGTTATCTACGGGTGCAATTTGACTCATTCAAAACATGTGAGCAAGCGAAGTGCATACCCAAACCTATTGATGTTATGTAAAGATTTAGTAAACTGTATATTTTATACCTTTAAACAAATAATCTTTGATGTAGAACTAATAAATTGTCAAAATAATAGAACAGGGAAATCATTTTCCCATGGAAGCCATCTTTTCTCTAGTTGTTGTTCAACATTCAACATAACGAAATGAAGCTTTCAAATTTACTTGATATACATGTAAATGTCGGATGAACACCTTGACACGGTAAAATAACCAATTTATGCATGTGTATGTTTTTTATTAATAATTTATTGATACAGCTTTGACAGTTTTATATCTCTAACATATCAAACACCCAGGATAACAGACTGCAAAAATCACTCTTCCATGCGTTACATTAAAGAGATGGGGTTAAATTGCTACCGTCGCGAGAGGTATGAAGCGGGTAGCAATTTTGATTCTAATGGTTATCAGGCTCCAGGAGTATGGTATTTGACCAGGGATAACACTGGTCAGTGGTCACAAATACCATAAGCCCCATTTATCCAGTTACAGCCACATATACATGTGAATGGTGTGTAGTGAGAATATTAGATGTGGATTGTTTTCATCGCAATACCTATCTCCATAATAATAATCTCACTTTTCAAAACAAATAATGTGTTTCACTCTAACCCTCTTTCACGCCATATACTTACATACTATGCTAATGCATGTACATACATGTACCAATAACGATGGACATGGTGCCTCTATGTAATGGCATTCATTATTCATCTGGGGGACGTTTCACTAAACTTCATACGACTAAAATGTTCGTAGTGCAAATTTAAGATAATCTGGAAATTTCAATTGATGGATTTACATTTATTGAGCATAGGCTGCATATGCAGCCTAATTTTTTTCAAGAAAACATGTTAATATGAAGTTTACAGACTATCAGACGAACATTTAAGTCGTACGAAGTGAAACGAGCCCCTGGAAACTAACGTACACGTACAAGGAGTTAAAGCAATTGTTCTTCGTGTGTGTCGCATTACAATCCACCAGAAGACACGAATATTCAGCGTTCACTGTGTAAAACGTTATCAATGCATTCGTCGTCTACGTCTCGTCATTAAATCAGTACGAACTTGTCTGTTGTCGCAGCAATGCTATTACATGTATTAAACAGTACCATTTGTGTCCAGTGATAAACCTGTAAATTTAATACAAAGTGTCTGACTGTCACGCAGGGCGACTTACAAGTCAGGTTTAGTAAAAGTCCAGTTACACTGTTTGAAGACAGGATGGCCAGAGTTAGGACCTGATTGCGTTTCACTGTTACACTTTATGTAAAAAATGTAAATGCTTGGAATTAACGACGGCACTGGCTCGATGACCTTGCATTTCGTCTCCCAAGAAGGGGAGAAAGGAAGGAGGTGGATACAGAGGAAATCGGCCCCAGGGGGCAAAGCTCTTATTAGAATAGTCCCCTCTGGTTCTTTTACGTGCACAGACTCTCCTTCAAATCTGATAGACGGGACCGCCGTTTAAAAGTCCCCATCCGAAAGGACTAGTAGAGTATCTCAGAGATACAAAGTATCTCAGAAATACTGACGCCCTGGAACTGAACCCTGAATCGAACCCGGGTCGCCAGCGTGGCAGTCCGACGGTCTTACCCCTCGGCCAGTCTACTTTCTGCATATATTGTATTGACGTTTTATATGGAAGCGTCCTGGTGCCAATGCTAAAAGATTTGTATCTCCTAACTCCTAATTAGGAGATATTAAGTCGTAATTAGGACTCCCAATGAGTACTTAGTATCTCCTAATTACGACTTAGTATCTCCTAATTAGGAGATACTAAGTCATAATTAGGATATAGTAACTGCTGAGATAGTATCTCCTAATTAGGAGTTATTATCTCATAATTAGGATTTACTATCTCCTAGTTAGGACTTACTATCTGTGCCGATGCTAGTTATGAATTACAAAATCCTAATTAGGAGATAATATCTCCTAATTATGAGTTATTATCTCTAATTAGGAGATACATATATTGTAGCATTGACAGCAGGACGCTTCCATAGTTTTACGACTTGTAATGTTATTTTTAAGTTTTGCCATATCTTGCGACAATTAAACAGTCGAGGAACAGTTTCAAGCTAAAGCGATGTACAGAGACCGTACACTGTGTGGTTACAGACATGGCTGCCAACTGTTGGTACAATATTCTTTATAACGGTGCAAATATATCGACAAACTTAATGATAGAGGATATTTATATTTTTGCAATGAATATGACATCATGATTTGTTCATCGAGTGCACGAGATGAATATGTACGTCATAGTCTTTGCACAAATATGAATATTATGGTCAGGTGCGCATTTGAATATGGATACCGGAAATACTTCAACGGAAGTTGAGAATATATACACATCTTACAGCTATGTATTTCGTGGGTAGGCTTTGATAACACTTTCGATTTCATGTTACTTTAAGCTACTTGGTATAAACATATTTTATTAAATAGTAATTACATCATTGTTCGGTATACACGCAGTGTAAAGAGGATTCGAACGAAATATTGCTACCTTATAGAGTTCCTCTCCTTGTGTTGTTTAACCCTTTCACCCCTAAGTAACTGGAATGGATTTTGATATAATGTTAATTTTAGCAACCAATCCAATTGTCACAAAATAATTTTCAGACAAGTCCATTTATGAAAATGGGGTGTTTTTGTTCTAAAAAATATGAAAATTACTTGCAAAAAGTGCAGATCCTGATGAGACTGCTCGTCACGAGCCGGCTCATCTGGGTCTACACTTTTTGCCAATACCACTACGGAGGTCTGTAGTGTTGAAAGGGTTAATGAACCACTACACTGAATAAGAGCGGATGGGCATTAATTGTAACTGACAACCAACCCAGTTCCTCTCCTTGATAGAGTTCCTCTCCTTTCAGCTACTTACGCCTGAATACATTACAAGTGTGTGAAATACAGATCTGAACACTCTTACGCCTGAATACATTACACGTGTGTGAAATACAGATCTGAAAACTCTTACGCTGAATTACATTACAAGTGTGTGAAATACAGATCTGCACTCTTACGCTGAATACATTCACGTGTGTGAAATACAGATCTGAAAACTCTTACGCCTGAATACATTACACGTGTGTGAAATACAGATCTGAAAACTCTTACGCCCGAATACATTACACGTGTGTGAAATACAGATCTGAAAACTCTTACGCATGAATACATTACACGTGTGTGAAATACAGATCTGAAAACTCTTACGCCTGAATACATTACACGTGTGTGAAATACAGATCTGAAAACTCTTACGCCTGAATACATTACACGTGTGTGAAATACAGATCTGAAAACTCTTACGCCTGAATACATTACACGTGTGTGAAATACAGATCTGAACACTCTTACGCCTGAATACATTACAAGTGTGTGAAATACAGATCTGAAACTCTAACGCATGAATACATTACAAGTGTGTGAAATACAGATCTGAACACTCTTACGCCTGAATACATTACAAGTGTGTGAAATACAGAGAAGTGCGTGAAATACAGATCTGAAAACTCTTACGTCTGAATACATTACACGTGTGTGAAATACAGATCTGAACACTCTTACGTCTGAATACATTACAAGTGTGTGAAATACAGATCTGAACACTCTTACGCCTGAATACATTACAAGTACGTGAAATACAGATCTGAACACTCTTACGCCTGAATACATTACAAGTGTGTGACATACAGATCTGAACACTCTTACGCCTGAATACATTACAAGTGTGTGAAATACAGATCTGAACACTCTTACGCCTGAATACATTACACGTGTGTGAAATACAGATCTGAAAACTCTTACGCCTGAATACATTACAATGCGTGAAATTACAGATCTGAAAAACTCTTACGCCTGAATACATTACACGTGTGTGAAATACAGATCTGAAAACTCTTACGTCTGAATACATTACAAGTGCGTGAAATACAGATCTGAAAACTCTTACGTCTGAATACATTACAAGTGCGTGATCTGAACACTCTTACGTCTGAATACATTACACGTGTGTGAAATACAGATCTGAAAACTCTTACGTCTGAATACATTACACGTGTGTGAAATACAGATCTGAAAACTCTTACGCCTGAATACATTACACGTGTGTGAAATACAGATCTGAACACTCTTACGTCTGAATACATTACACGTGTGTGAAATACAGATCTGAAAACTCTTACGTCTGAATACATTACACGTGTGTGAAATACAGATCTGAAAACTCTTACGCCTGAATACATTACAAGTGTGTGAAATACAGATCTGAACACTCTTACGCCTGAATACATTACACGTGTGTGAAATACAGATCTGAAAACTCTTACGCCTGAATACATTACACGTGTGTGAAATACAGATCTGAAAACTCTTACGCCTGAATACATTACACGTGTGTGAAATACAGATCTGAACACTCTTACGTCTGAATACATTACAAGTGTGTGAAATACAGATCTGAACACTCTTACGCATGAATACATTACAAGTGTGTGAAATACAGATCTGAAAACTCTTACGTCTGAATACATTACACGTGTGTGAAATACAGATCTGAAAACTCTTACGCCTGAATACATTACAAGTGCGTGAAATACAGATCTGAAAACTCTTGAAAGGCAAAAAACGTTTGAACCATTGTCGACAGACATTTTATTTCGAAATAGTTCCTCCATAAAAATAATAAAATTTCAAAACGGATTAAAATCCAGTGCCATCGGTAAGCATGTGTATCCGTAGTCAATATATTGTCAAACGCCTTAACTGTGTTAATATAACTAATATAACCCAAATAAATTGACACAACAAACTAGGAGGCGGCTAAACACACTATCCGATTGTCAGCTGTGTATATTTCACATGCACCATGGTTTACATAACATTTTACATTCTGCTTCCACGAATTGCGTATGTTTTTCATGAGGTGTATATGTTTTACACGAGTTGTATATCTTTTAATGGTTATACGTTTGTACAGAGTACATAAATAAACATTTGAATAGCTAATATATTGATCCATCAGGTGATGAAGGAAACACAGATGTGCATTGTTGACATGCTGATCAGAATCTAGTTCAATCTACAATTTCGAGACACACACTATGCCGTGTTTTGCCAGATCAGGATCGTGTCCTGTTATATTACTATGTACTTCCCCAGTCCGTGATTATAATATTTTTCTGAACATGTTTTCTTGCACGAAATCAAGAAGTTTGATTGGCCGAGACTGAGCACAGCTCAGCCTCGACCAATCAAGCTTCCTGATTTTGAGTATGAAAGTAGAAGTCGGTCCGAGTGTGTTTTAAATTCACAGGCTCTCATCTATCATAGTGACATAATACATGAGCACATGCTGCTGTTTTTAATTGTCTGTAAGAATGTAATGTTTACGTTTATTCTTGAACTCCCATACTTTGTGTGTTAATGTATTCCTCTATCCTGTATAACTTGTGTTCATGATTAAAAAAGCTAAATTAACACATTCTTGACGTTTATATTGCTTCCTGTCCATTTATGCAATACAATCCATTATGTTTATTCATTCAATATGGAAGTGTCCTTGTGCAAATGTTAAAATATATGTATCTCCTAATTAGGAGATACTGACTCCCAATTAGGATATGTTAGGATGTACTAACTCCTAATTAGGTATGAGTTAGTATTTCCTAATAATTATGACTTAGTATCTCTAGGAGTTCGTATCTTCTAATTATGACTTACTATCTTCTACTTAGGAGTTAGTACTCCTAATTAGGAATTAATATCTCATATTTAGGAGATAAATTATGTTTTAGCATCGGCATATATAGTAAGTCCTATTTAGGAGATAGTAAGTCCCAATTAGGTGATAATAACTGATAATTAGGACATACTAATTAGGATTTAGTGTCTCCTAATTAGGAGTTAGTATCTCCTAATTTGGAGATACAAAATATATTAGCATTGGCACCAGGCCGCTACCATAATTCGAAGCGACACATGTGACACAGAGGTATAAATGAGGATACAGTTTACAATGATGGGTACAAACGACACCGCGACTCGGATATGCGCAGAAAGTGATGAAACAGATTAGTACAACCAACGTAACCCTTTGAACCCGTAAGCCCGCTATAACGGGGTATGCAAACAGTGCAGATCCAGATGAGCCGGCTCGAAACGAGCCGTCTCATCAGGATCTACACTTTTTGCAAGTAATTTTCATATTTTTTAGTAACAAAAACACCCCATTTTCATAAATGGACTAATCTGAAAATCATTTTGTGACGATTGGATAGGTCGGAAAATTGGCATATCACAGTCCATTACAGTTACTTATGGTTGAAAGGGTTAATTGTAGCTTTATATCGTATTTCTGATATAAACAGCAAAACGTGGAACAGACAGTAGTTTAAAGGAATTGAAATAGTGTGGAGAATTAAAATCATGTGGTATGGCATCATCACTTTACGACTACACAGCGTAATGATGCACAGAGTATGATTCCTTGTACAGCACAGTACATTTGCATTGTTACATGATCGTATTACACTAATCCATCATGATATTCATACACTGTGTTAATACACTGCGAAAACCAATTTTATGCAATGAATTTAAAGGTGCATGTCCACTCAGTAGACACAACATGTTCTTTATATAAATTAAATAAGTGTGATAATTGCACATCAACAAAATAAATACAGAGTATAACCAGTAATGCCCGTTACATTTTAAGGAAACAGGGTCATTGTCCCTGATATCAGTGTGTCTGATATAAAATGTATAATAATGTCAATCAATACGTGGGTAATGGTGAATGAATGTTTATTTTGCCAGAAAATGTCTCGGATAATGTCTCTGATATAAAGAACAGTTTGTGCCTACTGAGTGGGCATGTACCTTTAACGCTCGAATTGTACGAGCAAGAAAGCGTGCACTGGTCCTATTAGGAAGAATAGAGGTACATTCCTCTGCAGTGTTTGCTAGGAACCTGACGGGTTGTTTCATTGATGGAATGGCGAACAGTGCATATCCTAATCAGACTATGTGGATGCACAGGCTGGTCTGGATCTATTCTGATCACTAAGCCCTTAAACCCCATTTCTCCTGTCACATATTGTACCAACCAGTAGTGCATTATGATGAGTATATACAATACACGGTACGTTTAATTATCCAATTGTACAAGTTTACAAGGGAGCTAGCGTGCACTGGTCAAGTGTGTGGTATGGTACGGTGTTGCATTTAGGCCATCGTGGTATCGCGATCGGGTTGATGCTACGATAACGATAGTACAATAGTACATATGACGATAGTACGATGCTACATGACGATAGTACGATGAGGACACTACGGTATCGTCATCGTGCAATCGCGATATCGCGCTATCGTGATCGTGCTACCGTACTATCGCCATTGCGGCATCGCAGGGTCGTCATCGTGATATCGGACTATCGTTATCGTGATACCGTAGTATCGATACGATAGCGATATTACGATGACCTAAACGGAACACTGTAGTATGGTCCTGAAGTGTCAGCCATGTCTATTGAGTTTCTCCCTGATCCAAGGAAGGAAGGCCGTCACCCGGGAATACACCCCGGGGGCGTTCGCCTTGGCACACCCCTCTCCGTACGACGTCACACCCATCACGGTGTACTTGCCTGTAAAAGAGATAAATGTTGTAACTGGAGAAATGGGGCTTATGTGATGTGTGACCAGTGAAGCTTCCGATAACAAATCACATACATCTAACATGCTAGCGATCTATAGCGCTACTTAGAAGCCTGCCAATGACGGGTATTTATTGATGGTTGTTTGAAGCCTCCCAATGACGGGTATTTATTGATGGAATGGCGATCTATAGTGCTTGTTAGAAGCCTGCCAATGACGGGTATTTATTGATGGAATGGCCAACAGTGGAGATCATGCGATGAACCGAAAGTTATGTCTGTAACGCAGGGCGACTTACAAGACGCCCTGCGTTACAGACATAAGAGTCTGGTTAATCAAGCGGATGCATAGGCTAATCTGGATCTACGCTGGTGGCAAAGCCCTTAAGCCCCATTTCTCCAGTCACAGTCACACATGTTAAATGCATGTACATGTATATGGTTTAAACACTATTTATTTCACGAAGGATATGTGATATGCAGTGTATCAACAATTGGCAACATGATTAGAAAAAACACTCTTCCGAGTATATGAATTCTTCTGAACAATGATTGCGATGTGGCTAATATAAGGAACAAACATGCGAAAGAAAGTAACATTAACAATTTGCGCCTGTCAGTTTTGAATAAGAAATTTGATATTTTGGAACGTTGTATGACCTGATGATCCGGCTCGTAACGACCCTACTCATCTGGATCTGGAGTGTCAATGATTTTTAATTGCAAGCACATCAACTTTCATATTTTCAGGAATTATTGGATATAATTTTCCCATGTTTAACCATGTCGACTGAAGATATATAATGACAAAAACACAGTGATCGCAGGCGAGTGTCTCACTCAAGAAAGTCAATGTAACCCGAGTGACACTGGGTGGATAGCCAGGAATATGAGGACGAAGGATCTGACTAAAATATCTGGGGAATAACAACAGTTGGACGTACGTCAAAGATTTGTTGACGCCGACGACGCCTACGACGCAATTCTGACCGCTTTGTTTAAAGTGGTTGAGATAAAAAAAGCCAGTGTAATATATATTGTTTACGTTTCTTTCGCCTAGAAAAGATACATACACTATCACAGACATTTAATTAGTTACGAGCATCACCAGTCATGATATCAGACATCACAATGATGTGATATTCACAATAGCAAGTTCTTTCTCTGTTAAGCTTCTGTTTCACTTTTCAAAGTGGTTCTGTGAAAAAACAAACACACTGTGTATGCTATTTTACACTATTTAATGGTGAAGTAATATGAAAACTGATTGGGTTACTTGTCCAAGCATTATATCCGTTCAATAATATCCACTCAATAAGAGTATTTTCTTCTTCTTTTTTCTTAAGTTTGCTGGCGAAAATTTAAATTTATGCTAAAAATCCAGGCAGGGGCGTGTCCAGCTCACGCCTCCTCTACAATTGGTCAAGTTTACATTTTAACTCATTTTTCCATGGAAATATCTGATTATTTCTCGCCCAAACTTTATGTTGTTACCACTCAGTTAGTTGAACCGTCTTCAAGTACATGTACAGATGGGGGGAAAATCCCAAAATTAGAACTGAATATTTACAATAACAAAACTATAATTATATTCAGCCCTGAACTCAGAATAATCCTGATCTGATGCCAGGTCCTCGCCACACCAGAATCACTTGGCCCCTCCCAAAAGCAGTAGGATCAGTAATAATCTTACTACTTTTATAATGGGCAATAACCCAATTCAACTCCCAGGTAGCTAAAGAGACAAAGATAAAAATGTACCTGACTCTCTTAGATTGTACGGCGGCACTGGCTCTAAGACCATGCCGTCTCACAACAATGGGAGAAAGAAAGGAGGTACAGGTTTTGGAGAGAAACCGGTAATTCGTATTTACAGAGCAACTACGAATTATCGGTACCCATTTACAGCTGGGTGAACTGGAGCAGTGTGGATAAAGTGTCTTGATCAAAGACACAACGCAACGCCTCCGGTCAGGCTCGAACCCACGACCTTTAGATCAGCAGTCTGACGCTCTAGCCACTAGGCCACTGCGCTCCACTTAGGCAAATCGTACAGATTTCACTCCTATTTATAACCTTCGGTCCTAATGTTGTCCGCGAATCCAGCCTGTTGATTGGCTCGTTAAGCGTCCCAGGACAACATTCGGACAATGATGACCTTATTTGGAATCGGCATGAAAATGGTTTGGATCGGAATGAACATGATGAAAATTGTTCAGATCGGCATCAAAATAGTTTGGATTGGAGTGAAAATGGTTCATATTGACAGAAAATGGTTCGGTCCGGTATGATGATGAAAATGTTTCAGATCGGAATGAAAATTCTTCGGACCGACATAAAAATGGTTTGGATCGGCATGAACATAGTTCGGGCATAAACATGTTTTGGGCATGAAAATTTATCGGACCAGCATGAAAATGGTTATAATCAACATGGAAATGGTTCGGTTCGGCGTAAAAATGTTTTGGGCATGAACATGGTTCTAATCGACATGAAAATGGTTCGGATCAGCATGAACATGTTTCAGACAGGCATGAAATGGTTCGGTCGGTATAAAAATTGTTTGGTCGGCATGAAAATCTTTGTATGAAACTGGTTCGGGCTTGAAAATGGTTCATATCAACATGAAAATGATTTGGATCGGCATGGAAATGGGTCGGACCAGCATGAAAATTGTGTGATTCGGATCTGCATGAAAATTGTTCAGAATTGGCATGAACATTGTTCAGACCTTGGCCAGTTCTTTCAGATTAATCCGTCTGGATTATGTTGGAACATTATAATTAGTGCTGTAACCTCTTCAGTTAGCTTCTAGAGCATTTTGAAAACTTCTAGAAAATCAGCCAAAATCTGAAAATGCAGGTCCGAAACATGTTCATGTTGATTTGAGCCATATTCATGCCAATCATAATAATTTTCATGCCGATCTGAACTATTTTTATTACGATCCAGACCATTTCATACCGATTCAAACAATTTTCATGCCGCTCTGATTTATTTTCATGCCGTTCCGACTTCTTGTATTTGATAAAATTGTAGTAACATATTTACATGTGATTTTTAACTTGATATACTGCAGATGACCTACATGAAAATCAACTTGTGCTTGTGACAATTTGAGACACACTGACTTTTCATTTGGAAATAAATACAAAGTCAAACTGTTAAAGGTACATGCCCACGCAGTAGGCCCAAACCGTTCTTTATAGGAATTAAATAAGTGCATAATTGTGTCACTATTCCACCAGTTCTAAAAATTACAAGTGCCCGCTATACAGATATAATCAATTAGTAATATTTATTTTACTGATAGTGACGCGCGGTGGTATCAGGCTATTTTCATATGCAAATGAGGCATGATATTTTTTAATTATTTATACTAATTAAATGTGTCCACTGAAAAAAATATATTTTCAACAGATTATCAAGTATGATCATTGCACATCAAAAAATAAATACAGAGAATAAATAGCAATGTCCGTTAACATTTTAAGGAAACACGGTTATCGCCCCTGATATCAGTGTCTAAATTTACGGCTAATATAAAATGTCTAGTAATGCCAATCAATACGTGGAATAACGGTGAATGAATGTTTATTTTGCCAGAAAATGTGTCAGATGATGTCTCTGCTGTAAGTAACATTTTGTGCCTACTGAGTGGGCATGTACCTTTAAGATGACACTTTATCAGGTAACGAGCTTCGTATTGACCGAATACGTACTGACTGATAACATATTGTTGTATCAGGCATTGGCATGATACAAACAACCGGGTTACAACAAAGTGAAAACTGACGTTCGATTGGTCGGATGACATCCAAATGACGTTACCGAATGACGTCGGTGTAATGACGCAACGTAGACAAGTCCGCGTTCTATCCATAGATAATGACGTCATTTTTGCATACATGTAAAACGTTACCTGATAAACAGAATACCGTGCTAGTGTCTTTTGATATCCAGTTTATCAGACTCGGCTCGGAAACGGTAGGAATTCCTCGGCAAGCCTCGGAATTCCTACGCATTTCCTAGCCTTGCCTGATAAGCTTGATATCAAAAGACACTACCCTGGTATTTGTTTATTTATCAGGTAACCTGCCCTGTATTTACCGAATACGTACTGACTGATAACATATTATTGTCTCAGGCATTGACTTGATACAAACATCCAGGTTAATACAATAAAATGAAAACTGACGTTCCATTGGTCGGATGACGTCACGTGACGTTACCGAATGACGTCATTGTAATGACACAACGTAAACAAGTCTGCGTTCTGTCCATAGATTACGACGTCATCTGACATTCTGTGGTCATTTTTTAGCATAAACGTTACCTGATAAATAGAATACCAGACTACTGTCTTTTGATATCAAGTTTATCAGGTTCGGCTCGGAAACGGTAGGAATTCCTCGGCAAGCCTCAACATTCCTACGTGTTTCCTAGCCTTGACGTCACAGAAACAAGCCCACATTATTTTCAACGAAAACAAAGTCACAATTGCTCATTATGTACAGAAAGACGTTACCTGGTACATAGAATACTATGTTAGTGCCTTTTGATATCATGTTTATCAGGCTCGGCTCGGAAACTGTAGGAATTTCTTGGCAAGCCTCGTAATTCCTACGTGCTTCCTAGCCATGCCTGGTAAACTAGATATCAAAAGACACTATAGTCGGGTGTTCTCTATGACACTACAACATTATGGTAAAGCTCTGATCTAACAAACAATGTGTTTATATTACAGGACAGAAGATCATCGCTCTGCTTACTTGGAAGTTTAAGAAGCCAGCTATGTTAATTAATCTAGCTGTACATTGTGTCACCTAATCTGGTAAAGGAGGCAAACACAACAAATGCTGCAATTGATAGCAGAAATGGACAATCAGCCAAAGACTGGGAGCCACATTAGTGCCCTGTTTGCCACCTACATGTACTGGATGGGAACCAACTTCATTGTGTCTCAAGCAATACCGGTAATTGTGAAATTCGTAGTGATGCTAGTGAGCATGTACAGTGCCAAGGATCATCCGCAGTGACGATGGAGCTGTATGGTTTTGAGATGCGAGAAATTCTGGTCATCTTTGGTTTAAGAACGACTGAGACACAGAGACTAAAGCCAACCAGCTGTCTGAATGAGTGGTGTGCATCCAAAAGTTGAAGTACATGTACTTTTAGTGCATGCTAGGGAGAAGAGCTGCAATACGGTTTAGCCTGAAAGAGTATTTTACCCCCCAAAAATATTTTTCAGTGATGAAATTAGATTCTTATAGTACGGAGCCCCGCAGTGGACATGGATCTTTGTTAGTAATTTGTTCCCGCGAAATAACAATTTGTTCCATCAATTTAACAATTTGTTTCCACGAATTAACAATTTGTTCCCATGATATAACAATTTGTTCCCTCGAATTAACAATTCATTCCCACAAATTGACAATTCGTTCCCTCAATTTAACAATTTGTTCCCTCGAATTAACAATTCGTTCGCGTGGAAACGAATTGTTAAATTGAGTGGAACGAATTAATAAAAAAAAAAATTACGTCCCCTGTGGGGTTCCGTATCATAGAGTATTTCACCACTAACTTCAATTGTATTACTTCATTTCATAAACGTTTCATAAACGTGTTAATTGAACAGACATACACAACTATCGCCATCTGTTCTTCATACTTGTAGGTACAAAAATGTGGTGTAGGACAACATATTTTCAGCTGCAATTTTCGAATGCTGAAATGTCAATGCTGATTTGTACTCCCTCAGATCTATTTCAATGCTGATTTCCTGATTTTCAATGCTGATTTACATGTACCACGAAAATATCCTTATCTGGAGCCCTGTGGGGCCATGTTAGAACTAAAATAAAATTGTGTTTCTTTGTTGTAACACGACAAACCTATATTTATGCCCCCGTCTTGGTAGAGCCGTAGGCATATAGTATTTGGACTGTGTTTCCGTGTGTCTGTTCGTCCGTCTGTTTTCGGTACATTAAGAAGTTTGACGGAGTTTAGAAATTCTGCTATAACTTCTATAGTACTTGAAGGATTACTTAAATATTTCAACACAGCATACTTGTGGACAAATGACACACATCTATGCTGCCCTTAATATGACCTTCACCTTTTGACCATGACAACTTTGAACTTTTTCACACATAAGTTCGCCGGAGCTTCTCATTTATGTCATAACTTCTATATCCCTTGATGGATTACTTTAATATTTCAATACATTATAGTTGTGGACAAATGTCACACATCAACACTTCACGTAATATGACCATGACCTTCCGACCTTCACAAATGTGCTTGTGAATACTTATCACTTTGGTTATTAATTAAAATTGCCACATTTTCTCCAATCTGGGGGTATTTGTGTGCCGACAGGTCACATTTCTTGTTTATTGATATGTTAATACCTTGTTCAGTAAAAACATTTTACGATACGTATTCAACACTGGTCCATGCACCATTAAAACAGACAAACTGATGAAAATAAATGTTGAATGCACGTTTCATGCCTAAACCAATCTTAGCATTCCGAGTCTTGTTACAGGAAACAAACGTTTGTTTAAGAATGACTGTTGATCTCATAAGATGTTTCATCTTATCACCCTGATACATAGAGAATACCAGCCTAGTGTCCGTTGATATCAAGTTATCAAGGCTAGGAATCGCGTAGGAATTCCAAGGCTCGCTGATGCCATTTCCGAGCCGAGCTTTATCAGATATCGTGTTATGTTCGGTGATATTTTTTGTTGAAAAGAACTCGGACTATTTCACGTTGTGTCATTCCACTGATCATGTAAATGCCTGCTGCGACATTATGTTATCAGTCAGTACGTATTGGGTCAATACAAAACTTGTTAATTGATAAAAGTCTGATTTTAATATTTCCAAGAAAAGAACATAGATAATGTGTAAGTACAGGTATACAGGTATGTTTCACATCATATGAGATGCTCTAAGTTGGCTACTTGGCAGCTATGTTGTCTAAATTGGCTAATTGACAACTACATTCATATAAAGTGGCTATATACAGAGCTCTGCTTATATGGACCATCATTGTTTTTTTATCCCTGCTGCCATTAATATGACTCTGAAACTTTGAACTTTTTCACACATTAAGAAGTGGTCAAATGTTCATGCCATAGAGTTAGAATTACTCGGTTTGACTAGGTGTACATGTATATAGTTTTCATCATTCCATCTGGTCATCCTAATATCCATCCATGACAGCTTATATTATATGCACTCTATAAATCAATGTCAGATACATGTACATGTATGTATGAAATAAATTGAATTATGTAACACTGTTTGCAGTTATTACTCTTATTAAAATATGATCATAAACTTTCTGAGCACGAATTGTATGTTTCGAAATAAATCATTTTGATTAATCGTGTTGATCGAGCTTCAGGCCATACAAAAGTACTTTGGTTCTCAGATATAGCCGCGTCAGAATAATCTCTGCGCATCAAGCATTTTATCGACATGGAGTAATGAAATCGTACTTTTTTTTAATTCGCCACATGATCAAATAGAAACACTACCACGCAGAAATATGTTAAATCCAACCATGTGTGATGAAATCTGCTGATTTTTCACGTCTAAAGTGGTTATAGTAACTTTACCATAGAACATATATGCATTTGACAACTTGAAAATAAATCATAGACGAACATCTCAAACCGAAATAAAATATATACATGTATATAAAAAATCCGCCCTCACCAAAGTACTTGTTTATGGCCTAATCTCTAATCCAGGCTCAATATGGCACAAACTATTTGTTGTGCTTGCTTCTGGAGAGATCAAAATAGTGATAACAATGGCATCTGCACTTCTGTCTCAAGCTAATTAAAGGTATATTTTTAAATGTCATGTCAAATTCAGCAGTTTTATGTATCAATTTGTGTAAATTACATGTGTCTACCGACACAATATAAATGGTAAAGTATACCAGACTGGCTTTGAACATTTAGTATACATGTATATGAAACGTTAGATTGTATTTGATCCTAAATTATTTCGACTCCGAAGTAATTCAGGTACTCCGTAACATTCACCGGTAATAATATTAGTACTAATCCTATTAATTTTGGGGAGTGGGGCTAAGTGACTCTAGTGTTGTGAGGACCTGGCACAAGGTCAGGTTATTTTAATTTCAGGGCTGAATATATATTTTTTCTGTAAATATTCGGTTTTAACTTGGGACCCCCCCCCCCCCCCCATCACAGCAGGTGTAAATGTACTTGAACATGAACATGTACTTGTACAGGTAATATATGGGATTTAGTACTAAACCCATTGACCCGGCCTTAAATGACCATAACTGTTGATAGGCCGTTAAACCCCAACAAACAAAAAAATGCTCAAGGTCAAATTACTTAGATTGTGTTAAAGTTTTGGCAGCATTTGCGGAAGTTTTGGACTACTGATTATTTCTGCAACTATATGTCCGATTGACTTGACACTTCATGTACTTGTTTGGCCGGTTGGTTGGCAGCATGCGAAGGGTACATTTAACAGGGGGGTGAATTCTTACCGGAATCCCAAATATCCCTGGTTTGACTCGCAGGTATATGTTTGGCTTTCTAGTATGTGACAGTTGAATCCGGTTATACCCATTATAAAAATAATAAGATTAGTACTAATAATATTACGTTTGGGGAGTGGGGCTAAGTGACTCTGGTGTTGTAAGGACCTGTCAGGTTATCCTAATTTCAGAGGACTGAATATACTTTTTTCTGTAAATATCCCGTTCTGATTTTTGGGAGTTTTGGCTCCAAAATTATAATTTTTGGCTCGTACGGGACTAGTACTACAGTTTTCCACTGATCAAGTTCATACTTACCATACATGACTACTCTAAAGTCCCGCTGTGCGTAACGCAAACATTATCTCACACCTCGAACCCTTACAGAATTATCACCCCTTTGTTTGCTACCAAATTCCTATTTTTGGCTCGTACCGCGAACTAATCATACAGTTTTCCACTGATGAGGTTCATACTTACCTTACATGACTACTAACTATAAATTTAAAGTTGCGCAGTGTGTAACACATTTTTTTTACTCCAACTTAAATCATTACAGATTTTTTCCCATTTTTCGACTCCGAAATTCCCAATTTTTGGCTCGTACAGCGAACTAGTCCTACATTTTCCACCGATCCAATTCGTACTTTAAATACCTTATCACCTGCAAATGCTGAAGTGTGTAACACAAAACAAATCACTCTACCTCAAGTCCTTATGGAATTATCCCCCTTTTTCAACTCTGCAATCCCCATTTTTGACTTATAAATATGAAATAGTCCTAAAAATGTTCACCGACCCAATTCATACTTTGCATACCTGACCACAATCAAGATGAAATCAATTAATGAACACAAAAATGTTCACTCCACCTCAAATCCTTATGAAATTATTCCCCTTTTCTACTCTTTTTTGAACTTGTACAGCGAAATTTGTTTCCACTGATATCAATTTATACCTTGCATACCTGACCACCACCGAGCACCACAGTGTGTAACACAACAATGCATACCAAACCATTACGTAATTATTCCCTTTTTTAACATCCAAATTTCCTATTTTTGACATTTACAGGGAGCTACTTCTACATTTTCCACTGATCTAATTCATACTTTGTATACCTGATTACCATAAAGTGCCGTAGTTAGTAACACAACCATTTTCACTCCATCTAAAATCATATGGAGCTATGCCCCATTTGTGACTCAGAAAATGCAACTTTATGCTTGTCTTCTACTATTTCTAGTGTTCAACCGATTTACTTAATACTCATGCACATAACAATCAGCTAATGGTGTAGATCAGCAAGTGACATACACATACATGTATACCATTTGACCTTAATATGACATTGCCCTACGTTTTTTTGTTTCATTGACCATGCCTCGGTGGGCGTTTATTCTGACCTCCGGCGCTCTTGTTGGTATATATCTGCAGGTCCAATTTGCTTGAAACTTCATATACTTATTTGTCATCATCCATATTTTCATTACTTCCGATTCGATTCCGATTCCCCCCTGTGATCTTCCAGGAGGTAGTCTAATCTGCATGTGCTGAAATGGACGAATTATGACTTCCAGAATAGTTGATGTAGGTCATTTGCAGCGTATAATGTGAAAACCCATATGTCAAATATATGAGACGGATTGGCTTTAAATCAGTAATGGCAGTGTGTCCCAGCTAGGGTGCCACATTGACTGGTACATCAACGTGCGAACAACAACGTCGTGCCAACGTTGACACAATGGGGACGAATTAATTCGTGGACGGGTTGACTAAATACATAAGTTATATATCGGACGAGTTGCCATGCTCCAGATTAAACTTTTAAAATCCACCAATCAGATCTACTGGAATGACTGAGTCGGGTTAAAAAATTTTTTTTTAAAAATACGATCTTCTCCAGCAACGAATAAACAAATTGGTTCCCTATTTACTTCGCTTCCTTTATTTATTGTCTTGGAGCGGGACCAGAGTAATTGGTTCCCGGCTTACTGCTTCGCTGGCAGCCTCCCAGTCATTCCCGAGTCTCTATTCGCGATTTTACGGAATGGTTTCCCGAGTGTGGTTGCAATGTGTAATCGGATTCCCGGGCTTTCCCATTTTGACGAATTGGTTTGACAGAAATTACCGCGCTTAAAGGTACATGCCCACGCAGTAGATTACACTGTACTACTACTTTTCATTTTCTGTCATGCCTTATATGAGCCATTTGTCTACCCACTAACGAGTTTGTTTAATCACGGCGCGTGTTAATTGGTGTTAAATCGCATTTTATATGCCGCGACCAGAAAGGGTATTTTCCGACCTCGTGCTATTTTTACCAATACGCGTCACGTGACACGGTCAATCATATCACATCTTTGACATGCGCAGTATCGGAAGTTGAGAAGAAAAATCTCTGTTCGAGTCCAAATATAAATCTCCACGTAACTCTTTCCATTTGGTGATCTTGTCGCCAATATTAACCTCTCTCTCTCTCTCTCTCTCTCTCTCTCTCTCTCTCTCTCTCTCTCTGTACTGCCTGTCCCTCAGACATTTCGCCTTTTTTTTGGCCGACGCCGTTTTCATACAATTTCCGTCCTGGACGTTTCGACATGTTGATATTCTTGTTTACATATTGGGAAGCCTACTGGTGCGCGTAGTATACTGCGCATGCGCACCGCAAGCCGTGATGTGAAAGTCGTCGTCCCCGCACATTATCAAAATAGACTGTTACCGCCGCGCGTCGCTAACAGTAAATTGATAATTAATAAATTATTATATTTGTATAGCGGGCACTCGTAAATTTTAGAACCGGTGGAATAGTGACATAATTATACACTTATTTAATTCCTATAAAGAACATTTTGTGCCTACTGCGTGGGTATGTACCTTTAAAAAGGTTTACGCATCGGAGATCGTGGTAAGTTGTGTGCACAAAATGGCAGACGTGTTTTGTTGTCCAAAATGAGTGATACATTCGAAGCGATAAATACGCAATACACGGTCGTGTATAGCGATGTTTCACTGGCTGGGTGGCTTCAATATTTATAATATGAAATAGGTACTACCTATGACGGGCCACGTTAGTGTATGAAAGTGAATTTACCAATTGATAGCTTTACCACGATGTTAGTATGCTATACACGGTACCGTAGTATGATGGTGGGCCAACTGTCTGTTGCACGTTAACCTGCCCAACTTTTACACCTATTTAAACACCCTAAAACTCTTATTTTTTTGCATGAAATCATTTTTCAGCAAAATTTAGCGATGAGCCATCTTTTTATTTTTTGAAATTCGTTCCTATAATGAAGTAATAGCCCTAAGTCAAGAATTGAATGCAGGGTTGCAATGTTAAAATGTCACGTGCAATCAGAATTTCAACATTTTTCTAGTACCGAACTGCTTGCTGGATTTTATCATAAAAAAGACACTAACCTTGTATTTATGTGAGCAAATCTTGCAAGGTTGAAAAATAAAGGAATCGAGCCTCCATTTCTCGGTGTTCGTACAAGAATTCCAGAAGAAAATGCAGAGAATTTGGTCGAAATACAACATGATGTCATCATTATCTGCTACAGCTTTCGTATCTATTGACAACGCCAGGCTGAGGTTGGCACGCTGTTCCTACCACGCAAAATGAATTGCACATATTCTCACACATCTACACCGGTGTAAATCTACCTTCTATAATGGTATGACTTGGCGGACAACTTGGTTTACTAAACGCTGATTGGTTGGTGAAGGTCATCAAATCAAGTTCGTTAGCATTCACAATTTACAATACCGTAGGACATATTAGCAGCAGTATCAGATTCACTTGGAACCTTATGGATGAATAATATTCGCTAAATATATGAATATTAAATGATTAATTGATATATTTTAATGCAAACTGTTTAAATTATATACCAGAAAATGCTGTTAATACACAAATTTCTTAAGAATTAGTGTTCAGTTTGCAATAATAGTTGTTGTTTACCCGAAGTGTTTATTGCAATAGTAGTTTTTCGTTTTATTGTCAACAACTAAAATTCGGTGAAATGAATTTATAAGGCAAACTCCCATCCGTGACTGTATAACTTTATTATTAGACGGATTTTCTTGAAATGCCGCACCTGTTGTGATTTTGTTTACTAGACATAGTCAAGCAATCCATGATACTCTGTGCCAGTGACATGACTAACAGAAACAAGTATACATTGCAACTGCTGTTTTATTGCGCCTGTTCGGTTGTGTCACGGCCTGTGCTGTATTCACAGTCCATGACACAAGTACCTCTTACAACAGTTGAAGTGAAGCTGTATGTAAAAAGGACACAACTAATACGAAAAATAGTCAAAATGTGCTCAAAGACCACCAGGGATCGTGAAAATAATAGCTTCACTGGAAGGACGCACCTGGAGAATTTTTATAGCCGCCACGCTGCACTTAACTTCGCTGATCCAGAGCGAAATTTGCGTGTACGAAAGAATCTCGCACAGAATCGGAGGCCGTCCGGCGTGGATTATCGTTCATATTTGGCCGATAGCTGATCGCCAGCTCAATCTAAAGTTGTGCACCATGGCCATATGCATTAGTAACTCCAACAATACAAAGTTCGTCCAATTGAGATCGTTCACCGATCTAAAAAACACTTTTTTCTAATTTCATTGGCTTTTATTCATGATTCGCGTACTATCAGATTATGTCTTCCGGAAACCCTGAAAAGGGAAAGTCCTCGCGTCTATTTTTAGGTTTAGCCAATCAGAGATGTTCTTACGTAGAAGCTTCGGTGCTTGTATTATGTAAGATGGTGCATTGACCCTGTTCCAGATAATGAACGAAATTAGACAAAAAAGTGTTTTTTAGATCGGTGAACGATCACAATTGGACGAACTGTGTATGGTTGGAGTTTCTAATGTATATGGTCATGGTGCACGACTTTAGTTTGAGCTGGCGATCAGCTATCGGCCAAATATGACCGATAATCCACGCCGGACGGCCTCTGATTCTGTATGAGATTCTTTTGTACACGTAAATTTCGCTTTGGATGGGGTATACAAATTGCGAATAACTGAATAAATGCTACAAACATCGATTTGAAGTGAGTATATTCACACACCTAATACCTTTATCGATTGCCAGAGACATATTTCATACATTTAATCGATGATTATTGTGTTCGTGCTAATCGGAAAAGAGAGGGCTCTTTCTATAATAGCCATATTGTTACCCACCTTTATAAATAGAATATGGTAGTGTACGAGACCAAGTGGGTGGGGAAATGAGATTGTTTTAATAGGCATTTTTTGGTGTCATAGGTCCAGTCTTCCACCTGTGGTTTAATATATACGTTAATCGTTATTTTTTCCTTCGCCTAGTTATTCTTGGATTATTTATACGTTGGCTGCACTCATCGGCGACGACTATCTGTGCGGAATCAGTTGTAATTCAGACAGCAGAGCCAGAATCATAAAAGAATATGACATTAAATGTTATATTTCTATTTTACAAAATGCTAATCTCCGACATTTCGTATATTGATTCTGCAATGCTTTGCAGAATGTTACTTCAGCATACTTATGTGGTAGTTTCACTTTTTACCGTATTTTAGCTAGTGGTGAAGTTCTTTTGTAGTACAGTATACTATTTTGAACCATGGCAGTTGAATATTATTCAGGCTTGACATGCAGACATGCATGCTATGTTCATGGCATGTTTGGCATAGTCCATTTTAAGGTAATTTGATTGGTCATCAATGTCAGGTCAGGGTAATATTTGTCCACTCAAATCATTCAGTCCTTATAGCTTGCCAAAGCAACATCAACCTCATATATGTATCTCCGTGCTATTTGCGATACTGCTTCATTAAACGACGTCGATTGACTGATGTAATTGGTATAAGAGGAATTGTGGATTGAGTGAGTGGTATGTAACCTTGTATTATATTTTAATTCATGTATTTGTGAACGGAACAGGTTATAGTCCAGTGCTACACGCCATATGAGTCGGCAGTTACGAGAGTCCGTTATTGCACTGTGTGCACTGGATGTAAACTGTTCGCATGTACATGTAGGGAACTCACGAGTTGTGGTTTTATATGTTGTTGAGACGTAAATCATATTTCCGTCAGTTATTCATAAACTATGCGGAAATGGTCGCCGTCTTTGTAAACAGGAGTTCGCCCGACCAGACTGTGCGGCTGAGCAGGCTGATCTGGGCCTACGCTGTTTGCAAAGGCCAAGTGATCCATTTTCATATATATGTGATCAGTTTACGTGTATTTTCTGTGTAACATTGTTTGCTCTGGACATTGGCAAACAGGATAAGCCCTGATTAGATTGCACAAGGGTGCAGCCTGATCTGGGTCTACACTGGTTGCAAATGTTGTCGGCTACCTTCTTCCATGAAATGGTTGCTAGTAGCCATGACCACAGCCGCGAGCTAATAATGTCTACTGTGACAATGAAATGTTGCCAGCATAGCCAAGTATGCTGTCTGTGCAGTTGCTGCATATTTGCTTTGTGTTACATAAGTCTGTATTATTGTTGATCTGTGATATAATATGCATCAGCTACTATGTCAGTTCTGTGTGTCGTTGGCGCTAATCATTTGATATGGGTTTAGTTTGAGCAGGGTCTACAGGGATGCAAAACTGAATAACTGTTGCATAGTATATGGGTAAATGTGTAATAAGTGGTTGACAATGTGTACAGGAGCATTCATGTGCATCCGATTGTCTGTGCAGTCTGTTTAGGTTTAGGACAACGTCCAACGGATGTTGTAGGTATATGATCTGTTTTATTGGCTAAGTGAACGCACCGATTATAATAGATTGTCATGTAGTTATGCACATGAGAATCGTCTCCATGTGATAACTGGTGCACTGGATTCATTAGAAACATATCAGGATAATTGTAATGCATGTAATGCCATTGTGATTCACTTGACTAGTGCATCTTATAATTATTCACTAGGGATGATTGTCGGTGTGGCGATGGCCAGAGGACGATGACTGGATTTATGGTGTAAAGGTTTTAGGACCATATCCCGGTAGGTTATCGTCATATATTGTAAGGGTTTTAAGGCATGTACGTATATTTATCCCAGAATGGTTGTAGGTTCAATCCCTTCGGTTCACTGGAATATCAGTTAGGTGAATTACTGTGCGAACATGTTTGGTTCATGAGAATCGTTTCCTTTTCATTATATTCTTCACATGTTCGAGGCTAAGTGATTTATGATATTTACGATTTACTGGATGTGACAGAGATGTCACATTCGGAGTCAGCTGATATTGGGCATTAGTGTATATCATACTGATATTGGGCATTAGTGTATATCACACTGATATTGGGCATTAGTGTATATCATACTGATATGTGAATATGTGGTATTTATCCATGAACGTAGGAGTTCCAATATTGTAAATTGCAATAATTGAGTAGGTTTTGTTGGATCCATGTACTGTGAAATATTGTGTAAATGTTATGTAAATAGAAGCTTATTTTATGTACTGTTTGTTTCAGAAATATTTTTGCTTTGGTAGCACTTTAGAATCATTTTCAATATAAATGATTCTGGTGTGCTGTCAAACCATGGTTTTGGTGAGAAAAAGGGAAAATACAAAAGCAACAACAGACGACAGTTGCTGTGTGTGACGAAAATTATTAAGAAACTCAGATCCGATTATGAAATATGTTCATCTCATGCTTACACATTCCCATGTATATATGTTCACAATTCTGTGCAATTGCTTGTATTGTATACCTGTACAAACTTGTGTTTTTCTTTATACTATATTCTTGTACATACTTGTAACTCTCCTTATGGAGGAATAAAGAATTACTACTACTACTACTTGGTTTATACCAATAAACATTACTTTCTGACAGGTGTTTCGTGGTGTATCGATACAACTTGCGTGACCCCAGCATTTCCCTCTTCATCATGAGCTAGCCGGGAAGGGGTTACGACACTTGTGCTTTGACAATTTCGAATTGAAATAATCAGTGACACGCGAGTGTAGCTATGTTCAAACGGATGCCGCCAGAGGTCATTAATAGCAAACAACTTATCCGATGAAATTTTCCGTGATTAGTGACAAATGCGGTTTACGAAAATTCCCGATGCGGGGGTTATCCGGACAAATGGTTGCGCTACTGTACACTGAAAACTCCAACCATAACGGCATAAGTCAAGATTCAAGATGGCTGGCTCACGTGTTGCTAACACGAATATTTATCTAACAACCATTTTATTTTGAAAGCAAGAAACATTTAAATAAATTTTCATTGGATTGAACTGACATTTTAGCTCATATTTTATGTTTTATTAAACACGCTAGTTGGTGAACTTGTTAATAGTTTAGCCCCAATTCTCGTGGATTCTCATTGATTCGTGACCCTAGAAAACAAGTGAATAAACATATTCTAAGAATAGTGTTAATTGAAAATGAGCAAAATTGTAAAAATATAATATTTTAATTTCCATTTTAGTGCGGTGGGATAAAAAAAAAGCTTCAAGCACATATACGATTGGCTTAAATATTGAATTTGTTATGCCTGTGTTTCCGTCGTTTGCTAAAATTGATAACAAATTGCCAAATAAGGCTTAAACTGTATTCGCATCGAACCAAATGTGTTGTATATAGCAAGGGTAACCCAAACTTCACATTTGTTGATGGTCCAATCATCAGTTGTTCCCCTTATACGACAAGGTTGGGTTTTATCACATTCATAACATTCCATTTTCTCACAAAATCCTGGGTTGTGAGAAGATGGAATGTATCCTGAGAAATCGGGTCCTGAAATCGTGAAATAGTTAATACACATGTATATAGGGCGTATGCACGTCTTCAGTTATGGATCGCATAACATTTGCGTTGTTGGCTAGTCTGCACAGTTGACCATTTAAATCAATACCCGATTGTCTAAGCTGGGCGCAAATATCAACAGGTACCTCGTATCATTCTGAAGTGACTTGTACACGTTGATAAGCGCCATACATGTAGTCATATAAATAGGTGTGTGTTACACAGGTATGGTTATCTGCTGAAAAAATTACATTGTAAGCGAACAACAGTTATTAAATAAGCTCTATTAATCCAGATATTTATATATTTATATTTTAAATGTAAAAGGCGGACTTGTGCTATGTATCAAGTGGATGCTCAGGGTGATCTGGGTCTACACTGGTCGCAATGTCCATAAGCCTCATTTCCCCAACCACGATTGGCAACGCCGGGAACCATTAATTCAAAATCGAAATACCTGGATGTTTATCTGGTAACAGGCATGTTACCATTATCTTGCAGTAGTAACAGGGATGTTGCTGGTATCTTAGATTAGAGTGTGTATGTACAGGGTGTTGCATAAATGTGTTACCATTTCACTCGTTTACTACATTATAAGTTAAAGTAATGCAGATAAAATGAACGAATATCATAAAAATCTAGATTGTTTGACATATAACATCACTATTAAAGCATGCCCATTCTAATGAAGCATACATCAGGTATGTACAGTAACCTAAACCAGTGTTATAACAATCTCAAATGGTATCATATACTATGAAAACACCCCGTACCTAGTCATATGACGATCAAACTGCATGTTAGTGCATGTTCAGTCAAACCTATTTAAAATAACCGACTATTTGAACTGTATATGAAATGGGAAGTTCTGGACCAGTACGGTATGTTTGCCATTTGTTTTTTTTTACTTTGTATATATAGTATTAAAGGTACATGCCCACGCAGTAGGCACAAAATGTTCTTTATATTGGAGTCATCATCTGAGACATTTTCTAGCAAAATAAACATTCGTTCACCATTACCCACGTATTGATTGGCATTATTATACATTTTATATTAGACGTAAAATTTCCACACTGATATCAGGGGGCGATAACCGTGTTTCCTTAAAATGTTAACGGACATTACTATTTATTCTCTGTATTTATTTTTTGATGTGCAATGATCATACTTTATAATCTGTCAATAATATTATTGTTTCAGGTGACGCATTTAATTAGTATAAATAACTGAAAAATAGCATACCCCATTTGCATATATGAAAATAACCGGATACCACCGCGCGTCACCATCAGTAAAATAAATATTACTAAATGATTATATCTGTATAGTCATTTTTAGAACTG